>CAJVRM010000184.1:179231-218549 GCA_911693285.1 Hymenoscyphus albidus | reverse complement strand
TGTGAGGGTTGGAACCCATGATGGAGGCTCGGGCCATGCCCTCGCTAAGCACTGACCAAAGTCCCCGCTTAGCACTGGCCATTACCCCACCGCCAAACAGGTTTCCACCATTCCACACTTTCTTGTTTTGTTCTTCTGACGTCACGTATTTGTCAAACAGTTTCTTGGAAGACCCCAGAAACTCTTCCTCTCTCTATATATAGAGGAAGAGATTGCATGTATGTAGTCTTCACGCACTTCTTAATTCAATATTCGAAACCACACCTTTGAGCTGTTCAAGGTCTGGCCTCTCACAATAATATGGTTTTGGATGAAGCTGTGGCCCCGCTAATTGAACCACGAATTCGTGCACCACGAACCTGTAGTATATGTAGATCACTAGCGCATACTGCTCCTAGGTGCCTAGATCGAGAATAAGAAAGATAGTATAGTTTATATAAATAAATATTAAGTGGTTAAAGTTCTATGGTTTTTAAAAGTTGGATGGTGGGGTAAAAAATCCGGACTGCTTATAAATCCGGACTCCTTATGAAGTACGTTAAAGTTAGAGCTAATAAAAATATTCACTAGGTACGGAATGTCTTCATTATCTTGGGTCTAACACAAGCAAAAATTCACTTTTCGACCCTAGTATGATACGGCAAGCAGCACAGATATGTGATAAAAACATTATAGGGCGAAGCAGTTTCAGCAGAGGTTACAACAACCAACCCACAATTAACGAAAACATGTCATACAGGGTTACAGTACCTCTGCGGGGACGCAAAAGATTTCCTGATTTGTTCCTCTAAAACTTTAGGTTCTTTTTGCGCCTTCTAACAACTAAATCATAACAACGTAATGAGAAAAAATGTATAGCAGTAGTGGAAATATAAGCAAGTCAAGCTAGAGTTTACTTGTATTTTTTTTTATCTTTCTGATATTTTATAGACTCAGGAATCTATCCGCCTTTCGAGCCGAGTCTACTCGGTAAAAATTCCGAAGTTTTTATCGTCCCTTGAGGTTGCGTTGAATCTCTACCCATATGATAACGCTTCTGATTTATTCTCATGTCGTAACTACCCGTCCGATTTCCTTACCGAGAAAAGTTAGCATTTGACTTCCCAAAGAATTCGGGAAGTTTATTATTGCCAGGATATTTCGTTCGCCATAACCTTGATGAGTCGCTTAAACCCCTTTTCTTATTCATGCTCTCACATCTGGACTGCTGACTTCGCAACTAGGATTGATATAAAATAATACTACACACCCTACTATTCTTTGTGACAACGACCTTATGCCTCTGAAAGATTTATGCACTCGAAGCACTTGAACGGGAAAAGTTGACTGTCCTTTCATTATCTAGATACCAACATCAAGAAAGTGTATATTTCCCTTGAGTCTTTCTAATATTTTTGAGGTCAATTAATCGCACTCAAAGCGTAAAGAGCAATAACCTGCCAAACACCAGCCTGCCACAACAAACTCCTCAAAACTGCCAACTTTGGATTCGTGTTCACAATGTAGTGAGCCGTATAAAGAACCCGACTAACAAGATACCCCGCACCCAACCCATACAATTGCTTCTCTGGGAGCCCTGCAAGATTACCAGCAACAACTGCAGCAGCGAAGAAACCGATTCCCTCGAAACCATTTTGTTTTGCACCATTGACGCGGGTGATATAATTCTTGGCCTAGGATATCTGTTGAGCTACAAAAGGGTTGGACGCGTTGGGTATAACTTACTGCTTGATCCATCGTTTGATCTTTCTCCATTACTTGGGCGAAGGTACACGGAGAGAGTGTATCGAAGCTAGATTTGATGATCCTAGTGGACGCCATATGGGATAAGATATGCAACTGGGGCCTGGAAATCGTTAGATTGAGCAGATCTAGATGAATTGACGGAGTTTAGTCAACATACCAACAGAAGTGATTGGTGATTGGTGATCATTTTGATAGGTGTGGTCGTAATATGGATTGGATATCAGTGGATGCGATAAAGCTTTGGTGGTTTCAATGATCTGAAGATAAATGAATGGAATGAGAAATATGATTCTTGAGAAACCATATATTTATATGCTAGACCATTCCAACTGACCCACAACAGACACGGTAAGTACACTGCATAATTTTGTCCGAAATGGAATCATGAAGCGTGTCAGCCGATAAAATACAGGTTGCAACAGTAAGCAACGGCTGCAATCCGACGCAATTTCAGCAAATTGTCATCGTAAACGCAGTCTAGACCCTCTTTTCTTCAGAGTACTCGTACGACAAATTCCAAAAGGAGCCAAAATACTACTGATCACAAACTCCGGGTCGTCCTTCCGACTATGGCCATCCCTTTCGATACCGTACTGTAGTAAATCGAACTTAAGAAGGATGCTGGGGTGAGCGGGTGGAGTGCTAAAACTACATGGTAGGCCACTTAGAGAACAGCTTTCTACGGGTCCCTCGCTCAGCGCAATCTCCTATGCATAAGAAGAACAACTTCTAGCAAGTAGAAGCCTCTACTTTACTCTAGTTCACACTGTTCCGTACTCCACCCGCTCACCCCACCATCCTTCTTAAGTTCGATTTACTACGGTAGTAGATAAGAAGGTCTCCATGGGAGGCTGGGGACATCGATATAAGAGTCATCTGTGATCACGAGAATTGCTATGCCTTGATTTGATCACGCCTTTCCAAGGAAATTTAAAAATGGAGAATATGGCGTAAGTAGTAGTGAGAAGAAGTAGAGAAGAATTAAGGAAAGTGAAGCGATCGTAGGTAACATGATACCAGAATATGGTAATTTCCTCAGGCTTGTCTTTCGCAAACAAACCACTGCCCCTCTAGGCTCCAGCATGGCCAATCAGCTAACCATATCAAGAAATAACCTTCTATAACCAAAAAATGTGATCTCCCAGCTTGAACTCTTCCCGCGCACGACCATGTAGTATCAGCAGATATACTACTCACTTCAAATCATCACAAATTAAACCTGTCAATCTCCCAAGAATCCAGCATTTTCTCTACACTCACAATATGATCACGTAATTAAAAAATCCACTAAATCCCTTTATATAGTAAAGATAACTCTAACTATCAAGATAAGAACAGTCTACAAAATTCTAATCTAATAAAAACTCAAGGAATCAGTTATGTCCTTCAACTTTTAGAGAGGACCAAGACGTTGGGAAGGGGAGTTTTCATCGATGTTATAAGTTTACGAAATTTCCTCGCTTGGCTTAGTTTTGTTCGTGCTCTTCTCCCCTTGCACACCTCCGGGTTATCTCGTAGCATCGTATTTCATCTCTTAGCAGGGTTCTTGTAGTACTCTTCTCCTTGCGCACCTCCGAGTTCTCTCGTAACGTCGTAGCAGTCTTACTAGTCCTCCGACTTTTGGGATCTCGGTCCATTTACTTTTCTACCGGCGAAGTTGGGATATTTTGGTGCGTAAAGGGAGAGTAAGGAACTTGAAAATCAAGGGGGGAAGAATATTATCCTTATCAGGCTCGGTATTAAAATCATTATTAAAACCTCACTAGTGATTCCTATATAATTCCGCCGTGCTATGGATAACGACCAGAACCTCTCTCTCTCTGCCTCTCTCTAACCCAGTTTTCCCTGACCTGATATCCAGAATCACAACCGCACAACAAGAAGTCCAATAGTTCATATTCTCAGACGTTTAGCCACGACGAGGAAGCACCCATGAACATTAATAATCAATCATCTTTCTAGCATCAGGAGATTCGGAGCTTCTTGTAGGAAAGAATGTTCTATGCTCCAACTCTCTCCCCTTATACCATTCCAAGATCTGGTCCTCGCTCAGGTGACGAGGCTCTTCTCTCAGCCCATGACAGTCATCTGTGTCTACGGATTAGTATCTTCATATTCTCTTTCGGAAGGAAGACGGAGGTGTTTCAAATTGCTCGGGTGATAGATCTAGGACTACTTTGAGTTGGAGGAGAGAACTTACCAAGCACCCCTTGGCAGTTATACTGATTTTGAACCGCTGTTAGCTCAGGATCTTCGGGACCATACGGACAGAAGTCATTTGGACTCGACCTTTTTCGCGGGTCCTGATCATTGATCATGAGGATCTTCAGCGGTGCAGGTGTATCGGGATCTATAGCAGGTGGAATGAGTTGAAAGGAGTTCTCAGAACCACCCTCCGAGCTCGCAGAGCCACCAGTTCCATTCCGCCTCCTACGGCCAGTACCCTCGTCCACAATCCTGTCACAATATAATCCCACAGCCCCCGCTTTATCAACACCATCGATGAAGTCCACAATTCGACGACGCAGGTCCGGCCAGAAGACGACTTCTTCATGATTATACATCAAGTATCCTTTCAAGTCCTGTGGTGGTAGCGGAGGCTTATCAACGGGTGCCAGCTCTCGATGTTCATCGCATCGATATGGGAGTCTAGATCTCGTCAATCGATCGAAAGCGAGCCGCATACAGATTTCCGAAGGAAAAATAACTTGAAGAAAGGTCTTATTGCGTAAGATGTCCGCAGCAGCTCCAGCCAGTCGCAGGATTTCTCGTCGTGTCTGACCCCGAGCTCCAGATTTATATGTCTTGCGCGACTCGAGGAACGCCTTCGCGCCATAATTGGTAAGGAGTTTCTTGATCTGTGAGGGTTTGGTAACTTTCCTGAAGGGCTGTGAGATGGCTGACATTACCTTCCGAAATTCGTGTGGGGGCTCATAGGGCGAATTGGCCCAGATGATCAAACTCCAGTCTTCGCTCTATTCAAATAGTCAGAGATTTGGGTATCGTTTAAGATACTGAAGTGATTCTTACTTTGATGAGGGGAAGTGCCATTCCTTCAGATACGCCTAATATATTTCGAGGATAAGGGGTTGAGTAGAAAACTGAAAAACAAGATACGCATTCAATGGTGGCCAATTGACTCGTAGTGATAAATATTCAGGGAGACCTGAGGTTTGCGAACGTGGTTGAAGAGGACTGGGAGAAAAAGTTCAATGAATACTGAGCTCGGCATTGTTGCAGGGAAAGAGCGAATCCGACTGACGAATCCGTTGCTGTACTGTACTTATGAACATCCAGACTACGGGGAATTTGAACCCCTAGGAACTTATATCGTGTGTTGATGGAGTCCGCAGCGGAAACCTGTGCACATTCATTACTCTCTTCTGCCTACTATGGTACAAAAAAGGAAAACTTGGATTGGGGGACTCGGCTGATAATATCACAACGAAGATCTTTTGGGGACATCAGTTTCCTGCTTTGTATCATTTTATTGAATTTTCGCTCCACTAATGCCTCCAAATACGAACGGCTTTATCTTTGCCACCGCTTCCAACCTTCTGCCCATCAGGGCTCCAATCTACGGCGTATACCTCATCCTTGTGACCTGGGAGGTCTGTAATCGATAGTTAGCAAAGCCACTAGCTAAAGAAGGAAAACAATTTCGCTTGAGCAAGTAAGAAAGATAAATAGACTTACCAACAGAAAGTTTCAGTGTTCTCATGTCCCAAACCTTCAAAGTAGTGTCTTTACTGCCAGTTACCAGTAACCTTGAATCGGGACTGAAGGCACACTGATATACTGGGGCCACATGACCTCTCAAGGTATTTATGAATTTCCCATCTCTTGCGTTCCATATTTTGGTGTGATTATCAAAACCAGAAGATGCAATAAGTAAACCATCAGGCGAAAAGGTAACATGGTTAACCTGTTTCTGATGACCCAGCAGTCTCGCAACTGGCTTTGTTCCTTTTGAAGGATCCCAAAGATACATCGTAAAATCATCACTCGCTGACACCAACCTCTCAACGACCTCACCTTGTATAGTTGCGGCTTTTAGGAACCTCTCCTTGGCTTTTTTGACCTTTTCATCGTCTGAAATTGGAATTTTGCCAGTGTGATCATGAAAGGCAGTTCTGATGTTGAAATCGGTGGATAAAGCAAGGTGATTTACCCAATGGGCATGTGAATTGAGGGTATGCGCAAGAATTCCGTTGTCCGTATTCCATACTTTGACTGTTTTATCATGAGACCCGGTATATATGAATCCTGTCCCTCCCCATTTGACGCATGAAATCGACCCTTTGTGACCACTCAATACTAGTTCAATGGTTTGTTGGTTTGCTGACCAAATTCTGACCGTGGTATCCTTTGATGCAGAAGCTAATCGAGGCTCCCCTAATTTCTGCGAGTGGTACGGCTCCCATGCCAAACTTGTCACCCATTTTGTGTGACCCTTCATAGGATTCCCCAATTGTTTTCCAGTTTTCGGGTCCCACAATCGTACTGTGTTGTCCATACTACCCGTCGCTATTTTCGACTCGTCCGGTGCCCAACTGACAGCGAGTACCCAACTCGTGTGTCCTTTTAATGTGTGCACTGGAGTCCCTGTATCACAATCCCATATCCTTGCTGTATTATCCCCACTGCCACTAACCATCCTTGCTGATGTTCTAGGTGAGAATTGAGTTGCTAAAATTGCCTCTCCGTGGCCTGGTATCGTTGAAGCACATCTTGAGACTGCCTGAACTCGGAAAACAGCTTGAGGGGCAGCAGATATATTCTGAACTTCTTCCGTACTGACTAGAGCTGGGGCGATTAATGTCTTGTAAATGTTCGTGGGGAAAGCTGTAGTGGTGATCTCGGTACGCTTCTTGTCTGGAACTGGAAGGGTAAATCGGTAGGGAATATGTTCGGACGAGTCCTGAGAAATTATCAGATAAAATCCTCTTGGTGAAAGAAGAACATTGGTATGTCAAGCTTACATGTCCCAGTAAAGCATTCACAAGAAGCTCTAAATTCTTTGGTGTTGCATCTGCGACTGGTACCAGCACTGGGCCTTGTCCGATTGGTAATCCTGTTGTCTCGTCGTAGAATTGAAGGCGTAGGCTTCCAGCGTCTGCGGGAATTTCTTCTAAATCCTGCTGTACTCGAGCTTTTTCCGCTGCATCGGTCCTCTGCCTTTTGCTTGGTGGGGGAAGGACGGTAGACATTGTGACGGGGAATGCAATGACAAATTGCTGTTCCAGGTAGAATTGGGTGACAGTCCAAAGGTATGAGTATATTTGTTTCTACACTGGAAGGGCTTCAAACGAAAGTTGGAGAAAAGATCGCAAGTTTTGCAAATGTAAGTGTTTGGACGAGGCAGCGATGGAAAATAATTTCTTGCTGATTTCAGCCTTGCCAAGCAATCCGCCCTTCACCCCGGAGCCCGCTACTCACCCGCGGTGGCTGAACCGACCTACACCAGCCACACTTGATACTTGTACCCCTCGCCCCACTTCATTCATACCCCGTTGGAATCCCTTCTCTCATGCTCTCTCACCCCTCAACTCTCACCTCCCCAACCAACCCATTATTGACTGCCTCATTTCCTGCCATCTTGTCATGATGATGTACTGATTTGACCTTCTTCCCAGGCCATTGTTATACAAGCTAATCTACAAGCACTAACCTCAATCCCCCCCCCACAATACGCTTCCGCCATCTTGTCGCAATGGCAACTCCGCGTCCATCCACTTCGTATAGTTACGCGTCGACGACTAGAACCTCAGGTCAATATGAATACACCACATCTTCCCAAGCCGGAGCCCTTTCCATGCCGCGCCCCCCAACTAGTCGTCCCAGCAGTGGTCGTCCAAGTACCGCACGTCCTGGCACTGCAAGACCTAGCACGCGAAGAAGCTCGCGTACCGGATCCACCATTGGAGGAGGTGATTCCCAGCAGATCATTTGCGCCATCAGCGAAGGTCGTGGTGTTACTCCTACCGTGGGTCTAGCATTTGTGAACATAACCACTGGTGAGGCAGTGCTAAGCCAGATTTGTGACAACCAATTTTATGCTCATACCATCAACAAACTCCAAGTCTTTGATCCTACTGAAATACTGATCGTTTCTACTGCGGCTCCACCAAACCCAAAGTCCAAAATGTTCCAGATTGTTGAAGAAAATGTCATGGGAGCGACAATTGTTGCTGTCGACCGCAAGTACTGGTCAGAAACGTCTGGGCTAGAATTGATTCAACAGTTGGCTTTCACCCAAGATCTGGATGCACTTAAAGTAGCAATTGGTGGCAATTACTTTGCAACCTGTTGTTTTGCAGCCGTAGGTCTTCGCTGGTATTCTTGTTCTTCATTCTTCGTAATTGCTAATTTCCTATAAAGGCACTGAAATATGTTCAATTGAAAAAAGGCGTGACCTTTGCCTTCCATTCTCTTCGCATCAACTACCAACCCTCGGAAGGTTCGATGATGATAGACCTCTCAACAATCCACTCTCTAGAACTCATTCAGAATCTACAAGACGCTAAATCCAAGCACAGTCTATTTGGGTTGATGAATGAGACGTTGACGCCCATGGGTTCGAGACTCTTGCGGAGTTGGATTCTTCAGCCTTCCACGCAACCCCACGTACTTCAAAAACGATATGATGCCGTCGAAGAGCTAATGACAGTTGACGGCATGTTCTATCAAACAAGAGAGGGTTTGGAATCTCTACCAATATCTGAAGCTAACTAACTTTTCCACCAGTTCTCAAAGGCCTCCATGACGTCGAAAAACTCTTGACTTTGGTACATTTCTCTCATTTATACCCTTTGAACTTACTGACAGTTCTAGCTCATCATAATTCCTCTTCACCCTGACCCTCGTCATTCAGAGCAGTCGATCAATAACATCTTGATGCTGAAGAACTTTGTGGAAATTGCACCAAAGCTTTTTGAAATCCTAGGCTGCGCTCGTTCCCCTCTCCTCTGCGAAATCCGTGACCATTGTAATCCTGACAACATAGATCCCACAATCCAACTTATTAAAGAGGTGATAAACGATGATGTGACTTACCAGAGAAAGCCCTTGGAGTTACGAAACCAACGAACGTATGCAGTCAAGGCTGGCGTCAGTGGGTTTCTTGATGTCGCGCGACAGACTTTCAAGGAATCCACTGAAGATGTTCATCAACATGTCACCGGAATCACTCGTAAGCCTTCGCATTACTGGCCCATACTGCTACTGACTGCTCCGCAGAAGAGTATGATATTCAGGTAGAGACACGATATGACAATGCTCGGCAATATTATCTACGAGTCCTTGAAAGCGAGTTTGATCAAAAGCCCATGCCAGATGTACTGATCAATCGGTTCCAAAACAAGGGATACATTGAATGTCAAACACTGTTCTTGATGAAACTCAATCAAAGAATTTCGGATTCTCATGCGGAAGTAGTATTGACAAGCGATAAAACCGTACAAGAATTGCTAGACAATATTCGTGGTGAAATATCCAGCCTCTTTAAAGTCTGCGAGAGTATTGCACTGCTCGATATGATCGCAGGATTCGCGCATTCTGCCATCGCAAACGACTACGCCAAACCAGAGATTGGTGACTGCATCATGATTGAAGCTGGTCGCCACCCTGTGAAGGAGAAGGTACGTAGAATATGATTACCGCCCTTCTTGCCCTTGCTAAAGCTTTCTCAGGTAAACAAAGGCAAGTTTGTTCCTAATGATGTATACGCCACTCAACAATCTCGCTTCCAAGTCATCACTGGTTGCAATATGAGCGGAAAAAGTACCTACATTCGTTCCATTGCTTTGATGTGCGTCATGGCTCAAGTTGGAAGTTATGTGCCTGCTCAATTTGCACGATTCCCCATATTTCGGCAGCTTTTTGCCCGAGTATCTGTGGATGACAGCATCGAAGCAAATGTGTCTACGTTTGCGTCCGAGATGAGGGAGACTGCTTTCATCCTACGGTGAGTATTGCAATCTCGCGCTCGTTGAAGAACTGCACAGTAATCTTTATCTAGAAACATTGATGAGCATAGCCTGGCCATTATTGATGAACTTGGTAGAGGTACTAGCACGAGAGATGGACTTGCAATTGCATTGAGTATTGCCGAAACCCTCGTGGGAAGTAAAGCAATGATCTGGTTTGTTACGCATTTCAGCGAGCTTGGTAAGTGTACCGTCCATACCCTTAGTATATATTTACATTGCCTAATAATACTAGCGCAAATCATGCAGCACAGACCCGGAGTCGTCAATCAACACCTAGCAATCGATACAAGCGAAGAAAATACAATGACCATGCTCTATAAAGTTCAAGCCTCGTATGCCCAAGAAGAACATTACGGTCTTGCTCTTGCTCGAGTTGTAGATCTTCCACCACAAGTACTTGAGGTTGCGGAACGAGTTACCAAAGCCCTGGATGACCAAGTTGAAGCCAAGCGAAAGTCTTCGAAGGCCGTTGCGATTGCGAAGAGAAGAAAACTAGTGTTGAGTTTGAAGGAGACCTTGCAACAGGCAGCCGCGAGCTCAATGGAACCATCCGTCCTACTGAGTTGGTTGAGAAAGCTACAAGAAGAGTTCATTCGAAGAATGGATGCCATCGACAACGACATTCCGAGTAGTGATGAGGAAGACGACGATGAGGAGGATGATGACGAGGATCAGCAGGGGATCACCGAAAGTATGACTGGTACCAGTGGAGATGTTATGGGTAGTGGCCGTGAAGCAAATTCGATTCTTAGCTCGTGATGGCGACGCTTTCCGATGTAGGTACGGTTCGAGTTGCTGAGTTTATTGCTAAACAAGAGTTGGGTGATAGTTGTGGGGACTAGTCAGAAGCGGTTACGAGCTGGCGCAAGTGTGTTGCAATGTTTGGCTTTCCATAGGCTCGCAATAGAAAACGACAATACCTGAACTAGAAGTGTAGATGGGGGAACTTTGATTATGCTACGTGCTTGAGTATTCTTTCAGCAGGTACACATCATTCCTATATCTTGGACTTGGATTAAAAACGAAACCCAGAACACGTCATGAACCCACTGCTATAAAAACAGTATCATAAATCCATTCACGTCTGGACTTACGCAAACCATTTCTTCACCATTATCACATCGACGGATAGATATCTCTATTTTGGGTGGGGTAGAGCGAGTGTCGTCATTGCCAAGTCGTCGAGTTTTCGGACGAGTTATTTGGATCGTTGCATAATTTTCTTGCTCTTGTCTTCCCATCGCCTTTTTCGCGGTCTCCAATGCCTTTTCTGTCGCGTGAATGTCAAGAAGTGCCTTTTCTTGATCAACCAGTGCCCTTTCCCGCGCAGCTTTATTCTCTGCGTTATCAATGACTGTTTGCGCAGCCTTTCTCAGCGCCTCTTCAGCGGATTGCAGACTCTTCTGAGCAACTCCAACAGCTCGAGCTCAATCATCCCTCTTTTGGGTTTCTTCTATGTCGATGTCCTTTCTCTCGCTCGCATGCTCATCTTCGCTTTCGTCTTCATTAGCAACGCTATGTTCTGGCGAATTCGCCCATCCAACTGTCTTTACAATCACAACCCACCCGGCAGGCCTCTCCACATTTTCATTCCCCCCCACACGCTTCTCCCCATTTCCATCCCACCCGGCAGGCTTCTCCACACGTCCGTCCCACTTTGGATCGTTCCATGTCACACACCAATCCGCATACCTCACTAGTTTTTGAATCGGCCGCAACGGATCTGGCTCTTCCCACGCCGCACCCTTTCTCTGCATTTGGCGAAAACAAGTCCCCATTTTGTCCATGGTGATATGGCGCAATGCTCTCTCATTTGGTCGGGTGACAAGCCGGGATGTCTGTACCCAAAGCCCTCCAGGAGCTTGTCGAAGGACGTTCTGTGGGGACCCATTATTCGGACTTTATGGGCGTGCATCCAGCGCTTGAGTTGCGTTTCGTGGTCGACGTTGAAGTCGTTCCGGTCTTCAAGGAGCCTTCGTGCGAGAGGTGGGACGTTGGGGCGGATTATCTCGGGTTCAGTATTGTCAATAGTTGTGCCTTGGGGTACTGCCTCTGCGGTTGGTACTGCGTTTGCGACTGGTGCTGTGCTGTGTCCACCAGTTCCAGGAGTATGATTATAGTAGTTGATGCCGCCCATGATATACGTACTTGGCTCTATGTTGGTGAGTCTCTGCGAGTGGGCGATAAGGCTGGATGAGCGATCTTGCTATTTTGAGGATTTGCATCGGCGCTGTCCTAATTTGAAGATTCTAGATATTCCTTGCCGATGGGTATCTATGGGTTCTTGTTCTACTTGCCTGTTCTGATACTTATCAGTTGGTTGTGTTTGAGACAATACGAGACAATACTGGAAACTGCTTGAAGCCTGGGGAAGTCAGACAGTGGTTTCGAGAAAGGGCTTCTCATTCCTTCTACTTCCGGTTGTCTTGTGTTTACACTCGAACGTCTCGCCTATGTGCCATAGTTCGGAACTAGAACTCCCAAAGTTCCATCGCAGACCGCTATGCAAAACTTCCATTCACCACTCTAACACGGTAGAATTCAGCCTATAAGATTTCCATCTCTTGTCACTTGTCTCTGCAAGGTTGTGTATCACGAATGGTAAAGTGGTGTTCAGAATGATATCACTTATTCTAGGTGCTCTGTTTGGTATTTATACCTCGTACCGTGTTTCGAGGACGAGGTGGTGTAAGTCATGATTTATCTTGCGGCTGTGTATTTATTATCGATTTCTAACTAAACCGAAATTGCTCCTTGTTAACAAGATATTTTTGATGTATTATACAATAATTGTATTTTAATTAAACCACCTCGGAAATCCGCACTCCCAGGAAAGGGGGTTTGGTCAAATACAAGTAGGTAGGGAGTAGTGCTGTTAGACTGTTAGTCGGTAAATGGCGTTGCAAAAAACAGTGTTCTTGGTGGTTGCGAAATTATAGTTATACTCTAGACCTATCTATAAAGTAATTTGCTCTCCCTACTTACTATCCTCCCTACCTCGCATTCCAATCCTAATGGTCCTATCACTGTGGTAGGGCTTAAATTCCAGTTACTTACTTATATTCATTGCCCTTGCCCTCCTATTTCCCTGGCTTCTTAGCCTTAATTTATGGATGTAGGTATATTTCTGTAGGTATCAAGCCCTGGCTATTTCTTTCAGGGGTATTGTAGATGCGTAACTGGTGACTGGAAGGGGTTGTATCTTAGTGATAGTGATTGGAGGTGGGATTGAGATGTTGGGAACTAGAAGGGTTGATTTATATAATGGAAACTTAACTTCGACTTTAATATGCCTCATCCCTCTGATAGCTATAAACGATCAAGTTAAACTCCTTACTAAAATGGCTGCCGACTTTATTCGTTCCTACTTAGTGGAATATTACTAGTTAGAGACTACCACAAGCATAATTTTCAGGTTCATTGTTGTACCTCATATCCCAATCAAAACCCCCGTTCCACAAGCCACCTCCCACCATACACCAGCTACCAAGATTCCCTTAAATATGGCCCACTCCTAAACAATAGCGTCCAGAACTGGCTTAACTCCAAAATGCAGCTTCTGTACAGCTAATGCTGCATGTTCGAGTTACTCTCTCCCCTGTAAAGCCTTTGGAAACAGGGTCTTCAACTTCGCTTGGTGTAGAGAGATGTTCGTGAGTAGCTCGCTTAGTTCGTAGTAAAGGAGAGGTGAGTAAAACGCTGGGCTTCTTGACTACCGATAATACTAGTAACAATACTTACCATCAACCAAAAATTCCCCATCTCTTACTTCTTACTTCTTTCTCATACCAAAGAAATGCGCTTCTATTCCTCTAATAGGAGAGACGTCTAGGATATAAACCCCTTTCTCTCGATATACTGGATTAGTGAGTGAATTAGGCCTTAGGACTTATTCTAAGAATTGGATAGAGTGGATGAAATGGGATTGACTTCCCCGGGCCTCCGGTTCTATTTGATGGAAAGATGGGGTGGTGGTTATGAGGGATGTTGCTTGGGTTGTAGGGAAAGGTAAGAAGGTAAGGTATATAGTATAGGATAGGTAGTTTCGTAGGTATTAAGAACAAGTGTAAGAAGTAAGAGATGGAATCTAAAATCTCGAAGCGAGAACGCGGAACGCGGAATAAGGAATCACAACCTAGGTAGAAGTAAAAAGGAAAATCAAACTTTGTATTATCTACTTCGTATAGCCTGGAGATAATTTACACTATAATGAAAATTATAAATTATCCCGGGAAAAATAGGTGAGGAGATAGGTCTAGTAAATATTAGAATAGTATTCTGATATTAACTTTACTCGTACTATTATCTAAATCAATCTATAGACAATGAAAAAGAATTATATATATACAAGAATACAAGTTATAAGAACTTTCTTTTTTCCATTCTTGTGTATATCTTCCTCGCCTTCCTTCCTTCCTTCCTTTTCATCCTCCCACCTATCGAATCTTTTTTTTCTAAATGAGAAAAGAGGGTGGACGATACTAATATCCATGCCAGAATTACATTATATAAAAACCTTCCGCTCCTAAAAGATGAGATCATAACAATGTAGATCTCTGTAGAAAGGGAAGTGACAAATGAAAAGAGAAAAGAAAGCTATGCAACGCCGTTTCCCAATGCTTATAGAAATACAAAAAAAAAACATAAACCAGACCCCTCCATCAAGTTCTAACTGCCAATCTCTCCCGAAGTATTCATTTTCGAGTTTTTGTGTTGTGTTGTTTTGTATGAATCTCGAAGGATGATTAGATCAACAAATAGCAACAGAATGACAACACAACAGTAGTAAGCAACCCAAAACCAGGCTTCTGCACCGTCCCCGAACTCTTCTTTTTCGAATTGGCAGCTGCAGCTGTCGGCACACCTTGGATAGTCACCGTCCCGATGACAATAACTCCCGTCCCATCAGGAGAGATAGACAGAATATCACCACCAACAGTGATCCGTCCACCAGCCGTGAGTGTCTGCCCCGCAAGCTGAACGCTAGAAATCGGCGCCTTGGTGACGTACGTGACGGTCTTCAAGGTCGTTTCCTTCGCATTGGAAATAGTAGGTGAAGGAGCGTCAGTAGGAAGCACGAGGAGTGCACCATCTTTGGTGATGGAACCGCCTTTGGATAGTGATTGGCTTCCAATCAGGATTATTCCCGCAGAGTTGGCGGTGTAGAAAGTGCTGCCGATGTTTACAACTGCTGGAGGCGTGGTGGTGGGTGGTGCGGTGGTGTGGGCGCCATTGATGACGACTGCTCCTCCCGTTGCGGCCAGGGAGATCTCTTGTCCGTCGACGGTGATTGAGGAGCCGGGAAGTATGGTCTGAGAGCCGACGATGAGAACGGATGATGGTCCTTTGGTGAGTGTTTGTGAACCTAGGAGAATTGGAGCGGCAGGTACGAACGTGGGACCCACGACACCGAGAGAGGTGACGAGAGAAGATACGTCTGTGTTCGTGATAGGAGTCGATTTCGCTCCCGGTGGTAATGGGGAGGCGGTAAATGGGACAACTGATATTGGGGATGGAACGTTGCTTGAGGTTAACCCAGGTGTAGAAGGAGCGGTTGATTGAGCGATCGGTTGAGCTGGGCTTTGGCTCGGTTGCGCTTGGATAGGAGTGAGGACAGAGGTAGCAACAGGGGAAGGCGGTGAGCTTTGAGGCTGCGTGTTTGCTGGGACTTGGATACTTGATTGACCTTGTTGAGGGGCGCCAGTATTAGCGGGAGAAGGTGCCTGGGTGCTTTCAGATTTGGGATTGGGTGGAGCTTGGGACACAGGGAGGTTTCCTCCTGTGCTCGCAGGGGGAGCTGGCTGTTGAGTGTTTTCCGGTTTAGGATTACTCTGAACTGGTACATTTGTTTGCCCTTGTTGAGGGGCACCAGTATTAGCGGGAGAGGGTGCCTGGGTGTTTCCAGGTTTTGGATTAGGTGGTGCTTGAGACATAGGAAGGTTACCTCCTGTGCTCGTAGCGGGAGCTGGCTGTTGAGTGTTTTCAGGTATCGGATTACTCTGAACTGGCACATTTGTTTGCCCTTGTTGAGGTGGACCCGAGTTTGCTGGAGAAGCTGGTCGTTGAGTGTTGATTGCAATTGAACCCGGTCCGCCGTTATTCTGGGGTACGATACTAACAGGAGTTGGACTGCCTACATTGTTTTGCGGAGGAATCTTTTGAGTGTTTTGTGCTGGAGGTTGTCCGCTATTGACATTGCTTGGAATTTGGAAAATAGACGAGAGTCCGTCTGCGACACTTGAAATAACGCCAGGGAGATCAGTCGGCTTTGGGGCTGGCTTCCCTGGCTCTACTGTTTGTACTGGTGCCGGGCTGAGGATTGAGCTTGGAATTGTAACTCCGTTGCCTTGACCCCCACCCTGAGTTGAAAATGGAGAGGATATAGATGTGATGCCACTTATGATAGGTGCAATGACCTCTGAGATGGCGGGAGGACCTTGGCTCCCTTTGACTGGATCTGCAGTTGGTAATGACGCAGGGGTGAAAATTGGGCTTGCAATTGGAACGACTCCGTTGCTAATAGTTGTTTTGATACCTCCATTTCCTGGTTCTTGGGTTTGGATTGTTCCTTGACTCGTGATAGGATTTGAAAAGCCACCATTTCCATCTGGTGTTGGCAGTTGAGGGAGAATAGACGTGAGTCCGTTTATAACAGTTCCAAGCGGCCCCGATATAGCGGGCAGACCTCCTTTACTTGCTTCTGGAGTTTGAACCGCTCCTGGACTCGTAAATGTGGTTGGAAGGCCACCGTTGCCACCGCCTTGATTTGGATTTCCTCCATTGCTTGTTGCAGTCGGAGAAGGATCTTTCGTGATAGGATTTCCATTTCCACCACCGGGAGTTGGTGCGTGGACGGGAGATGCAGGTATTATGGGAGGCAAATTTCCCAAAGCATTAGATATGCCAGAAATTACAGGATCGATTACACGAGATATTAGAGGAGGCACTGGCTGTACAGTTTGAGGAGCTGAGGGCTTCGTATTAGGTGAACTTGCTCCGGTTTCTGGCTTGGTAAAAGGTCCAGTGTTTTGTTCTCCTGGCGACTTGGTTGGCAATCCCACAACAGGAGTAGTTTGGGAAGCTGTAGGCTTCGCGTCGGAATTCTGTCCTGGTTCTGGCTTGGCTGAGGGTGGAGGTTTTTGGTCCCCAAGTCCTATTGTAGTGGTGGGTAATCCAACCGGGTTTTCAATATGATTAATCGGAAATTTTGTTAATGGATTTTCAGCTGGACTCTCAGATTTTGCTGATGGCTTGGGGGAGTCGTCGGGCTTTGGCGCGTCTGGGGCTGCAGCAGGCTTTCCTCCACCACCAAGACGTGTAGATACAGGCTGAGGTGCCTCGGAACTTTGAACTGTCTTGGTGTTCTGCTCAGGGGTAGTTGTTTCCACTGGTTTTGGTTGATTAGTTGAGATATCGGTTTTGCCAGCTTGTGAAGGCTGTGCCGATGAAAAGCTCTCCTTTTTGGTAGGGATTGCCGGTCCATCTGGCCTTTTGGTATCAATAAAAGCAAAGGGCGTGGTGGACACTGGTTTTGTAGGTTCAACTTGCTTGCTTGGCTCAGCGGAAGATAGTTTAAGACTTTCAACTAGCGGATTGGTGGACTTTGAGGCTTGGGTTGAATCCGCTGATCTCATTGGATTCGTGAAAACAAGCGGTGCCGTCGACTCCGCCGATTTTGGAGGCTGTTTAGCTGACTCACTCGGTTTGATATTAGAAGCCTTAGGGGTCTCGACCACAGGCGACGAGGATGGCGACACTGAAGCTATTCACATTGGTCAGTTCATTGATTGATATAATACGAGTGTAGAAAGAACATACTATCTGATTTTGTCACTTCCGTTGGCTTCGAAGGAGTTTCTTTTGTTGTATGTTCAGGAATAGGCTCCCCTGATTTCGACGAAACGACTTCTGATTTGGAAGTAATGGTTTCGCTCACGAGTTTGCTGTTTTGAGTACTTGGTGCGGCAGTGGGCTTCATTTCAGAAGAAACTGTTTTTTTCTCGGATGGGGTGCCGACCTGAGTAGAGTGTGAGTGGATGCAACATTTAAATCATGAAGTGTGGAAGGCGAGACACATCTGAGTTCTTATTCGAAAAGTTTGGAAGAATCAAAAGTCATATCACTTCGTTGAGCCAAACATTCTCGCCTAATACTACAGTTTCCCTGCTGCTTGGGCCAACAAAGGAGAAGTCAAGATAGATATTTGAATACGTACCGTATTTTTTTGAGTATCAGCAGGTGCAAATTCTCCATTCCCAGCAACGTTGACTCTGAGATTTGCACCATGCTTAGGGCCGGCTGTTTACTATCAGTTCATATTCTTGCTCGTATCATGAATACGGTTCAGAGAACATACCGGCAGCTGTGGTGGTTGACTGGCTCCCTGTTGTAGAAATCGTAGCCTCCTTACTTGGAATCGTAGAAGATTTGGAATCTGGAAGGAAAGTAGGTTGTGATTGGGTCGACTTGCTTTCCAAACTCGAGCTCGATTCTTTCACCGCCGTTGACGAGACAGCTTGGGATGGAGTTTTGCTATCGAGCGTTGTTGTTCCAACGGAGGTCTGCGTTTGTGAGCTTGGGAGAGTTGACTGTACGGTCTTGCTCTCAGACGAGGGCTTGATTTCCGAGGTCGAACTCGACTCTTTCACTACAGTAGAAGCGATGGTTTGGATAAGAGATTTGCTGGTAGAAATTGTACTTGATGTTGGTGCTTGTGAGCTTTGAGATGTTTGCTGAGGAGTCTTAACATCTTGCATAGAGGTAGTTTTGCTCTCCTGGACTACACTTGAATCCTTCCCCGGAGAGGTTGAAACGACTGTTTGTAGTGATGTCTTGCTGTCGTGAGTCGCACTGGATGCCTTGACTTCAGAAGTTGGAAGGACCACAGGAGAAGTCGTTTTGTTCCCTTGCGTAGTCGGTTTGCTCTCTTGAGTAGTCGACTTGATCTCTGTGGTTGACTTGATCTCTGTGGTTGGTTTGATCTCTGTGGTTGGTTTGATCTCTGTGGATGGCTTGATCTCTGTGGTTGGTTTGATCTCTGTGGTTGGCTTGATCTCTGTGGTTGGTTTGAGACCTGTGGTTGGCTTCTCTTGTGCTGCACTCGAAGCCTTGGCTGCTGTTGAATGGGGAATGGCTTGATCCGAGGACTTTTCTACTGGCACTACCGTCTCTGACTTTGGTTCCTGCGAATGAGGTGCGGCTGGAGACTCTTTCGAAGGTACTTGTGTAGCCTTGTTCTCCTGACCGGTCGCCGTCGCACCTCTTATTTCTAATTTCCTTCCTTCCACAACGTCGACGATGATAGTGTCATTAATAAGTTTCGGTACATACTCAGTTGACTGAACGGCAAGAGGCCCAATTTCTGGTGTCCGGTCCTGTGTAATAGCAATAATATCTACAAAGAAGCGAGTGTAAGTATTTCCAAAATACATAACTAGACCAAGTAATACTAACCTTCGACTTGAGGCCGTTCTGGCGAAGTGTTATGTGCTAGAGCAAGTGCTCCAGCGGCGAAATAAAGCAAGAAATACATAGTCAACAGGAACGAAATTCGAGATAGAAATTCATCCCGTCTATGTGTCAGTTTGAAGATATGACGAGCAAAGAAAAGAGATCGCGAGAATAGCGAGTGACTGTGTCTATATCGTTGGCCATGCTGCGCCGGCTGTGCCTTATTTCACCATGTTGGTTGGAATTTGGAGATGCTGCACCGAGCTCCCCCTCCCCCATGTACCATCCATCGCTCCATTGGCAAATACACTGAGGCAGGGTTGGTTCATTTCTCCGTTGACGGTTCCCAAAATGGCATGGGTGATCAAAGAGGTGCATTCGTCCTGAGGGATGAGAAAGCGGCGTTGAAAGTCATTTGATAGGATTACTTGAAGAAAGCGAAACGTGGAGCCATCGCAGGATTGTTTAATTCCGACTGGAGCAGAACACTCATGAAATCTGGAGAAATGACCAAACTGATTCCATTTTCCATTTCGGTCAAGTCAACCTCAAATCAGAGAAGAATGTTCGTTAAGCATTCAACATTGGCACATTGATCGTGCGCTGCTTTACCTTCGACTCAAGTGATGAGGGGGCGGTGTCATGTTGGAGAGTAGTATTGCTGATGCAAGCAATTCTCACGTTACGGAGAGAAGAAAACTTCAATGTCCATCCTGGCGGCCTAGAAGGTGCAGCAACCGGCAGCCGGGAAATTTGGTCGGGCTCTACCCATGCAGTACTGTAGCTACAGTAGCAGCCTCTTTCTCAAGAGGCCCAGTAAGGCACCGGCCAAAAATAACCGAAGGATTCGAGAGGGGAAAGTTGGTTGGAGGTTGGTGTGGCATGTGGTGGCATGCATCATCAGGGGAATACTCGCCTAATATCCAATTAGGGTCCAGTACCCCCCAGAAATGTATCGATTTGGGGTCAAATTGAGAGCAGGGGTTCTCGTACAGACTCACCACTGGTCCACGTCCACCAGCGAGATTGGCGAGTGAGCGTGGCTTGGCTCATCTTGCTGTTTGTTCTTTTGAGGGTCAGAGGCTGAGCAGGCCAAGAAAGTCGAGCCGTGAACCAACGAGCCCTAACAAAGAGAGAATACAGAATATCCTGGTACAGATGTATTTTAGGATTGCGGGTAGATCACTTGTGGAGAATACTCGAGTATCATCACCTCAGGAACGTGGAGCTAACGATCACGTGCCAAGTCAACCTTGAGGTGAACCGACAGCCAAGCTCCAAGCTTCATAATATTACGAAGTACTTAGGTTGACTTTGTAGCATTTCAAAGCAGGCTGGGCAGGTAGATTTTAACGGTGTACACGTGAAGGAGAATCCTGGAGATAACCTAGCGTGGCGCCTGAGTACGCTCCATGGCCGTTCTAGCCGTTCTTTCATCTGCTGGTCTGTGTGTGTTAGGCGGCATCCCATCCACCCTTCATCCTCCCCCACCATCCTCCCTATCTACTAATGCGAAAAGCATTCGACAACAAATACAACAGGCCAAATGTGCGAAATGCTTAGGACAACAATTTGTGGATTTTGATTAATCCGCCCCGTTCGAAGAATGGGTTCATTTGGACTATCAACATTGTGCATACAGTACTGCTGCTCGGGTGTGGGTTTCGATGCCGCCTAGCTCAGGGAAACTCTTGGTTACGAGCAAGACGCTCCTTCAGGATTTTCCTCGGTGGGAACTTCATTTCATTTCCACCACCTCTCATCACACTATCAACGTATGGATGCTTGGTGCGAATGGCTCTTGGAGATTGTCCCCCCTTTTTACGGACATTCTTTGGCAGCGCAACGCAGCTGCAAATTACGAGTACGGCAAAATCTTGGGGAGGGTGTTGGGGTAGAGTATACGGAGCACTGTGACCTCAACTAGAGGTCTTTCAGACAATCTAAGACAGATGGTGTAGTCGCCGGAGGGTGAACAAGTCAGACATCAGCAACTTGAACGGTTTAGATATTAGATGACGACTCGTCTAACAATAGGCACAGACACTCGTAAGGAGCCGCGCAGCAAGGCAGAAGAACCAACACCAACCGCTCCGTTGGATGATCAGCGAAACGCCGACTATTTCCGACAAGCGAACGCCCCACATTTTCCACAGTACGAGTCCTTGTACTCCACCAACGACTACGCTACTCGTGCTACGACATCTTGACCTGAACTCTTGTTTGGAACCTTGTTATACACCTCTAAACTAACTCAATTCATCTACCTGATGATGGAGATAATCTGTTTGAAATTCGGCCAGCACATCCGGAACTTAAGTCCAATTATTCTGAACCATTAACCTTAAAATGATCATGGATTTTCCTAGAAATTTAGGCCAGCTGTGCTGCCGGATTTGATGTCCACAGCATGTCTACAACGAGGCTCCGTAAGCCCACTTTGGATTCGAAATATTCGCAGATCAAGCCTCAGATGAGCCTATGAAAGACATTTTCTACCATAGACTAACAAATCCTGTTGGCTGTCTGCCCTGCGGTTTTCATACAAGCAAGAGCCACAACACTAACCAAACATCACAGCCCGCGGCCGAAGTCTTGACCTCATAGTTTCTACGAACAACAATCTAAGTAGGTTTTCCTTCAGGAAATTTATGGTCATCCTAGTGCAAAAGAGTGCAATGTGCAATGCCGGACCCAGACACCCAATTTACCGTGCTGACAATATGCGTGGTCTGGAAATCCTTTAAGCCACCACGCGATCCCAAGGAATCCAAAATTATGCGGCGCTTCGCCAAATTCGTCATATTTTCTGGGTAAGAGCTCCTCATTTAGGTAATTTCGGACAAATCGCATGTTTCAGCATTTCCTTTCCTCTGTCAGGTATTCAAAATAAACGATCAGGATCACCGCACCTGCGCCAGATACGTGTGCGAGTGTCATCATGCCACCATCCTTAAGTACACGGATTCCTCTTGAAATCGGATTTCTTCGATGATTGCAAAATGTTGTCCTGGAATGCCCTCTCGGCGTTTGTAATCGTTAATCTTCTTGGTCTACCTAATGGTGTATTAGCTGCTGCTCTTTCTTCTTCGTTGGACTCAAGAGCGGCAGCTGTCCCCCTCGTGGTTCCACCCACTTCCAAATGGTATGTCCTATATCATTGAACTTCAATATATGCACTTGCTAACTGTATGTAGGGATGGCATCGATGGCCCTTGGTCGAGTTTTACACTCAGCGTTGGCTCGCCACCCCAGAACATGAGAGTTTTGGCTTCGACGGCTAGTAATCAACCTTGGGTCGTTTTACCAGACGGATGTCTCCCGACAGATGTTCCTGAATGTAGTGATAATCGAGGGGGTCTGTTCAACACTAATGCAACAACAAGCTGGTACGTCCCTTCGTGGATCAGCAACACTAGAAGCGATGGACGATTCTCGGCTGTTATTGGGTCATCTTATGGACAAGTTGCAAGTTTAGCCTATGGCTACGACAATGTCTCCTTAAGTTCTTCTGGCAATTTGCCTTCCCTTGCTAGCCAGGTGGTCGGAGGTATGACGACTAAGGATTTTTATATGGGCATGATTGGCTTGAGTCCTCTATCTACAAGTTTCTCGCAGAGCTCTCCTCCTGCCGACAGCTATCTGTTTGCATTGAAGGCACAGGGTCAGATTCCTTCCCTTACATATGGATATACGGCAGGAAATCAGTATCGCAACGGTAAACCAAATCCTGGAAGCCTGACTCTTGGAGGGAGTGATACATCGCTGTATATACCAAATGCCCTTTCCGTCAACTTCAACAACCTATCAGCTCATGATCTGACGATCAATGTCAACAAGATCACATTCGCTACTGGGTCTGGAAACAAAACATTGAGCAATTCTCCTTTCTCAGCTTTCGTCGATACTACCACGCCCTACTTGTGGCTCCCGATCGAAGTTTGCAAGCTGTTTGAAGAAGCATTTGGACTCATATGGGACGAAGAGAGTCAGCTGTACCTCGTCAACGCGCAATTGACTAAAAAGATTGCCGAACAAAACCCTACTGTGGCTTTTACTCTAACAAATTCAACATCAAAGGTGCTGGTTGATATCGTCCTCCCGTTTCAAGCGTTCGATTTGATTGCGAAGCCACCTTTGGTGGAAGCTCTCACACATTATTTTCCTCTCAAGAGAGCAGCAAATGCGGGTCAAATCACACTCGGGAGAACATTTCTTCAGGAAGCGTAAGTACACCCTCCACTAAATTGCTTCCTTTCTAATTACTCGTAGTTATATAATAGCAGATTATGAGCGCTCGACCTTTTCTCTTCACCAAAGAGATTGGAATGCAAAATCATCCAATGTAACACCCATTGCCCCAATTGGAGTGCTGCCTCCGGGTACAAGTACCACGAAGGCACCCGTTAATGTCGGGGCAATCGTTGCTGGATGTATCGGGGGTGTTGTACTCCTAGCGGTCATCGTTCTCGCAATTGTAATGGGTCTTCGCCACCGTAAGAGAACAAAACTACAAGTAGAAGCAGCTAAACGACAGCAATCCGAATCATCAATTCGAGGCTTTTCTCAACCACCACAATCACCTTATCCTTCGACATATCTCGGGTCTTCCTTACACAACCGTTCCATGCACGCAAAGTCCATCGCGCCATCCTCTGTCTGGGAACGATCTTCAGAACGCCCTCCACGACCAGACTCACCCACCTCATTCTACCAATCAGAATACGATCCAATTGAAACCCAAACGCTTGCCGGACTCGATGCGCCAATGCCCTACGGGACTCAAAGCATGCGATTCAGCGCTGTGGAATTCCCAAAGGACTACGAACCAACCATTGCCGATAGGAATTCTCATATCAGCAGCTCTCAGTTCGGCCCACCATCGCCATTGTTCGACGCAGCTGCTATGCCAAAACCAATCGTTCTTGCAAAAACTAAAGATGGGGAGAAGACAGAATTCGTTTGTGAGTTGCCTGCCAGGGAACAGGTTGAGAAGGAGAGATTGAACTTCAGCAAGAAGCCAAACTGGATTTGAACGCGCAACAACCAAGAAAACACTGCAAAAGAAAACTATCATCACGGCTTTTGAGATGTGCCAATAACTCATATGTCTTCTTTAAGCCAAAGCGAAATTCTCCATTGAGACTTGAGCTTCAAAATCGTTTTGGATGGTTCCTGAAAATTATCCAACAACCAGACTCGAACACCCGCCAACAAACCCACAAAAATCCTTCACACCCATTACGTACAAAAGCATCCCAAGAATTACGAAAACTCGGCATCCTTCTCGGTTCCGTCAAATTTGACGCTTCCCAAAGGATTTCTTACGTACAGTACCACCTTACATCATCCGCAGCCTGCTTCAAACCCAACCCAACGATCAATTGCAATAGTGGATTCACAAATCAATTCCATCATCTCAGCAGATATCTTCCCAGCCTTTCGCCACCAACCCAACAAACCCTCCACCTAAGAAAAATCCGACACCCCTCCTGCACATCAACCCCTATCAGCCCCCACCACCACAGCCAAATCCTTCATATGCAGGAACACGGCCTTGCATACAGTACAAGCCACCCATAATTCCCACTATCTTAACCTTACTACTTACTCCTTAAAGTTATTAAAGAGGAGGCCGGTTTATATAGCTAACCCCTCCAGGGCTCTCTTTTTTTTGTTGATTTCGATTCTTTTGTATATATTTATATGGATGGATTAATTGATATCATTATTCTTATTATTATTCTTATTATTATTTATTTCGCGATTACGAGTAGGGGTGATTTTATACATGTTTCGTTTGTGTTGTGATGTTATGATGTGTTGACTTCTTATTTTGGGAATTTTGGGATTAGATCCAGATCTAGTTTTGTAGTAGTATATAAAAGTTTATAGCAATACTAAGTCTAGGATTAGTATAACTAGATTCTATAATTAGCATAATCTAGTCTAACCTCACCTAATCTAATCTAATCTATACATCACCTCTTCCACTATCCCCTCATGTAAAAAAGACTAACCCCGCTCTCAGGTATATATATCCATCTCCTCCCTTACATATCATATAAAATACAAGACTCCCCTATAGACTCCCCAAAGTAAGTAAGTCTACAAATCACCAAAGCAAAACAAGAAATTACTTAGTACTTGTAAGCATATAAAAAGTTACAACTAACAATCCTGACAACCTACAAGAGTCACCATATTCCGCACCAAATACAAACTTCACCAGCACAATTTCCTCAAAATCAAATCTCTCTCAAACCCAACAGTACTACCTACACCCAACCATCATTTCACACAGCAGAGATCCATTCACAGACTATCCTACTACATCTCACACGCCTAAACCCCATCTCCAAAGAGGCTTAGAGGCTAACACAGTATCGACGCGAAAACCCCCCTCCCACCAACACAACAACACAATAACCAACCCGCGTGAATACAACAAAACCCCCACAAGAATATAAAAGATCTCAATACCATCCTTAAAGTGGAAAAGAAAAGCCATGTATTTACTTCAGAAGTTCATAGTAAAAAAGTTCAAAAACATAAGCAGCAGAGTGAATTTCAAGTACCAATCCTGTGAATTCTTGATACCTATGCTATGTATCAACGCATCTAGGTACTAATCTCCCCATACCCTAAAGTATGAAAGGGGAAATAAAGGTATAGGGAGTCGAAAACAATTAATCGTCTAACCTCCATATGCCACTATTTGCCACTACCCTGATACAGACAGTATTTCCAAGGGGAAGTAGTTATGAGACTTACTCAATCATATCGACATTATCAACTGGCACAGCAGTAACGGTCACTGGCGCAGCAGAAGATTCAGTACCGTTTCCCTTGCTTCCCCAGTAATCCTCCATCTCGGCATCGAGCTCCTCTTGTGTCTTCTTTGGTCTACCATCTCTAGCAATTCTCTCTCCGCCGCCACGACCACCGCGTCTCTCGCCACCACGTTGCTCTCTTCTTGCGCCTGGTCTTCTACCATCTCTGCGAGGACGTTGAGGACTACGTGAGCGGCTACCCTGACCTGGAACATATCGATCGACGTTGCTAGGTGGTGGTCCACTAACATCGGAATGGCGAATTGGAGATTCGGATCGGCTTCTGCCTGATGGGAGGGTAATTCGGTCTGCCAATGGACGAGGTGGAGCATGTGCTGAATCAAATGGATTTCGGCGAACAGGACCAGAAGGTACAGAGGTGAGACGAATTGGTTGCCCTGATAATTATTAGCAACATGAAAAGCAATTGGTCGGACTTTAGTACCCTTTGCATTGGCACCATCAAACTCCCGAATGGCACGTTTGGCGTCCTCAGGGGCTTCGTAAGTTACAAAGGCGGTGCCCTCAGAACGACCAGCACGGTCATAGGTCAGGATGAGTTTTGAAACTGGGCCAATTCGGTTGAAAAGATCCTGTGTAATATATGAGCACAATATCGCATGTTCTTGCCGGTTTTCCCTACATCCAAGTCCTCCTCCGTCAAATCATAGTGTAAGTTGTCAACTCTAAGCTTCGCGCTTGCGGATTCGCTATGGAAGTTAGCATACGAAAAACAGCCCTTTGAAGGATATCCGTACTATGATCTTTCGGGGGAATAGCGTCTTTCATTTCGGTAAGGGCGTCGTCCAGCTGGGTATCTATGAGCGCGAAATTCCAGGAAGCAAATTGGATTTGCATACAATGATCGTCGAACTTATCGTGAACCCACTCGCTGCGAAAGAATTAGTGTTGTACTCACCAAATGTGAGAGATTGGAAACGTACGAGTCTATGTTTCTACTTTCATCTCGAGTCGACTGTGCGAAGAGAGGAGGCCCGGGTTAGCTGATATGTTCAATATAGGTACTTTCCTAGACCAGTCTGGAAGGTCATCGAGTACGGTGGAGTCGACTGCGACGAGGTCCGAGGAAGTTTTGGAGAGGAGTTATGTGTGGGAGGAGGGAGGAGAAGGTGTATCAACCTAGACAAGGCAGAAGATTAGCCAACATGATTCTGGGTGGTTCGACCACGAGGGATTTCTCTTACCTTTCTTATGCCATCACGAGGATAGTCATTACGGTCGTTTCTGCGACCACCTCGGCGTGCTCGAGTTCTGCCACCGCGCTGTCGAAAGGTGTCAGTTGTCTTTCTCATCGATTGTGGAGCAAGGCTGAAACAATTGGAAGGTCAAGGCCAGGAGCAAACTTACGTGACGTTCTGATACAATTTCGTCGAGTGCGCGATCCATCTTGCAGTGTTGCAGATAATCTGAGGAGATTGTCGAGCGTGGGGTTAAGGAAAAAAGTTGGTGAGGTGTTGAGGAATGGCGGCCGATGGATGTTTTGGGGGCAGCTAGGTGCTGGACTTTTGACATCACGATAACCTTCACCTGCATAATGACCTCAGGCAGCAACAAGGCACAAGCCTCCTTCCTGATCAAGCTGGTGTAGATTTAAACTTCTTTTCAAGCAACAACGCAGAGGAAGGACGAACTAGCTATTAGATTCAAGTATTTATAATCCCCATCTTTGAGACCTTTACGTCAAGGTTCTAGCACTTTTGAATAGTCGGTTCCATGTCTTTTTTTATCGAGTTCGTTGAGATATTTGCTACCCTGGCTATTGCTAGCCTACACCTGCTTTCTCATTGCTCAATCCTCTTTCTATGGCTAAGAAGGTGCGCGACTTATTTGATCAAGAAAACATAAACATGTAACTGAGTCTGATTATTATTATTGAGGGGATCGCAAGGTAATAAATATCATAGATAGACACGTCTGTAAGCAAACCAGATCAAGAGTCAAGTTATGTCAACTAAGAAACCTGGTCATTGCTCTGTACTCCCAGTGGGAGCGGGCGTAGATAAGGTATTGACAACCGGTTGTCGATACCTTATGTATATTTTTGTATGCGCTCGGTTGTAGATACCCTATCGATAATTGTCGATACCTTATCTATAAACGGTTGTTAATAAGTGGTTACTAAAATGTCTAAAGTTGTTAATAAATTATAACTTTTTTCTACCTAGTTTTACACTTATTTCTATACTTATTTTTATACTTATTTCTATACTTTTACGGCTCAAATTACTTACTTAAATTAAGTATATATAGAGGTTATAGGTAGGGACAAAAAAAACGACTAAGTATACTTATAGGTAGGGACAGGAGGGGGGACAAAAAACGACTAAGTACACTCATAGGTAGGGACAATAGGAGCAAGAGAGAGCGGGGGAAGGGCAGTAATATATAGGCGGTACTCGGTAGTACTCGGAAGTACGTGCGTAGTAGGATCTACGTACCTAAAACTATAATAAAAGTCTATTCCTAGCTACCGGACCGGTAAATGTACTTAGCGAAATCAAGGGATTAATAAAAGTACTTAGCGAAATCGAGAGAACTTATCCTATCTATAATAAAAAAAGGTCTTATAGAGAACGCTATAGGGATAAATAGACGACTATTAGAGACTAATAGACCCTTTTATAAGAAAATTATTTTTTTAAAAGCAAACTTCCCCTATATAATTAGTTATAGATACCCTATCGACAATTGTCGGTACCTTATTTACAACTAGTTATAGATACTTTATCTATACCCGCTCCTTCCTACTAGGAGGGTAAGCAAAAATTATAGATAACTTTTTTTTTTTTAGGTTGTCGATATAGTATCAACCGGGTGTAGATAAGGTATCGACTAGGAGTATATAAGGTATCGACTTTTCTGCTCCCACTGGGACTGTACACGCTCTCAAAAGTCATTATTCCAAAAGTCTAGCATAAGTTAATTGATTATCCTATTTACCTAGCACAATAAGGAATGAAAAGTATCAATTATTCTAAACTATTCGTACAATTGATTCAGTTGTGTGAGGTCTTTAGTATAATATTTTTATAACTTAGGTGTGGTGTACGGAGTAATGCCTGCCTCTCTTACACGATTCCTATTCTCGGATATAGTGATACAGCTCAAATATTTACAGTAATGTTGTACAACTTCAGCAACGTTACTAAAGACTCAGAATCAACGTGATTGTGTGAGACTTCCGTATGAAAAAGCATCCTGCGATGTATGCATTCTTCTACTCTTGATCAGTCGCTCATGAGAATGGGGATGTGCCTGTTTCCTCGGTTCGAGAACCCCGTACCTCCACGCATGTTGTAACCTATAGAAGCACCCTTGTCGTATGAATACACAAAAGAAGCAGGCATGTCGATTTTCGTGGTGAATTCCAATCCATCTGGCTGAGGTCTCTGCCGTAGAAACATGCCTGAACTTGACTGGAATCCAAACAATCCCGCGCAAAATACCATTTTTTCGTCATTCTCAAAAACCTTCTCCTCTGTAGTATCGACTGTATCCATGACTGTACCAAAAACTACGCTCTTTGCGAAAGGATCCTGCACACTGCGTCGTAATCTGGACATTCGTTCAAAGCTTTTTCTTCTGATAAAGAATTGTATGAGTGAACCAGGCTCAGCTATGTTTCCAAGAGCTGAGGTCTTTTGCTCTTCGATCGTTTGATTGGGAAACTCCAGTGCCGAATTCTCAATGGGAGAATGGGTTGTTTGTGGATCTAACGAGAGAAGGCCTTGCTTATCGCCCCAGCCTCCACCCCCACTGACTATAAAACAAATCAGCAAAATTCAGACTCAATTTGCGATAGTTGCAGAACTTACCAACCCGACAGAATTTAGCGCCCTTATTCACCCAGTAAGCAACGGTCCCCCCATCGAGATCTAGGAGTTCGCTTCCCTCATCAACAGGGCTTAAGTGCTTTTGCATTTCCGGACTAGCTTGACTGACAATGGCTTCGGGCACTATCAATGCCCACACATTGAACTTCTTTCTTTTTTCCAGTAGAGTCTCTATTCGCTTATTGACAACTGCCTCCAGCTCACGAGATGCAGGTCCGATATTGTTGTTTCCAAAGTCGATCTGGCGTACAATATTTCCAAGTCCACTAGTTATTGGTCGGGCTGGAGTCAAAGGGGTGACACTAATCAGCATATGAGGCCTATCTATTGCCATGTCACCCAGGGCATTCACAACCTGATTAAGCTTTTCCGCTGACATGATTTGTACAAACGATCTCTCGTTGGATTCTGGTTGTTTATGCTGCCATCTCGAAATAAGGAGTGTTGATTTCCTTCCATTTGTAAATAAGGTGTTGGCCAAAGGTATGTCAATCTTGATAGAGTTCTTGATAGAGTCATCTTGGCTCGATGCCACAGTGATTGTAGATAGCAACTCCGTTGTATGGGTTTGTGAGTTAACTTCATCATCCCAAAGGCCAGGGAGCAGTAAGTCTGATCGGCCCTGGAGAATAGAAATCCCTGATCGATCTCGCGACTGTTCTGCCGAAGCAGATCGGAGAAAATCGACGGTGAAAGCCACCTTGTCTACACAGGCGCAAACAACGTCAAGCTCGAGTGGTGGAAATCCTTCAGTCTGAGGTTTTGTCAAATTTACAAGAACATCGGAGATGAAGGTCGGTTCTTCAAGCCAAGCTGCGAATTGGGGCGTGGCTAAGATTACTACTGCCCAAGGATGTGTTTGCCTCGCCTTCCATTTCTCATTTCCCGGTCTAAATCTCCTCTTCAAACACCTCAACATCTTGTTCTTGACCTATAAGCATATAAGCACATGCGAAATTAAAACTAGAAAAATCCCTACGATTGTATTGGGCGTGGAAGCCACCATAGTTCCCTGGCTAGAGCAAAGTGATGTATTTTCTGTACTATGGTGATTGGTGCGGAGAGAGTTTAGAACGGGGTACTGCTTGAAGGTCCATAGTTGAGTTGATGTGTTTGGTCTTATCAGAAGTCTTGTTGAGAGAGAACTTCTCATGGCCAGAAGCCTGGGAGTCATTTGAAGGAGCGTCGTCATGTGAGGGGCTTTTCCTTGAAAGCGCTCTCGACCATGAAGCCATCGTAAATGCCTGCATCCATTGGATGAGGTTGTCACGCGCCAAGACTTTGTAATCACGTGTACGAGCATGTTTTGCTTTTATTCCCATGAACAGGTAAACTGAAAAAAAAACGGTAATAAATTGTGCTATGATCTTCTCACTCAAATTAGCCTTTAGACCTAAAAAATGAGCTGTGAAATGTTGTTCCATTCTTGTTTGTCAACTCAGTCAATACCTCCGTACCACAAAAACAGGACATACATCTATTAGTTTTCGGATATTAATTTGTAGATTGAACTTTACCTACCAGTAATCTTGGCCAGATTCTTCATTCTACTGCAATTCACGTCTCTCTATTACATCACAATTACTGGAGTATCAAAGACATGTCAGCTTTCGTAGAGAAAAGGGTACTCGAGTATACGGACTACTATAGATGGTATTACAAACATGAAATTCTTAGGTGTATGTACGAAGTAGTTGCAAGTAAGCGGTTTCCACAAGTTCGTAGAATATGGTAATTTAATAGTATCATATGTCCACTTCCCATCACTCTTTTTGCTACTTATGTTCTTGTAAGAGGGCCGGCCAGTGGCCATTGCTTTTTGTTACTAACATTACTAAACTTTCTGCAAAACAATCTACTTCTAGAAGCCTACGGCAAGGGTTCGACTGCATTCTCCTAAACCTTCTCGATTATTAAACCGAATGTGCGAAGTTATACCCTGAATACTTCCGGAGAAAACGGGCAGAGTTTCTCTTTACCCTCCACGTCCTTGTGTCACCAGCGCTAGAACATCTACAGAACATGCAGAAGAGCGGTCGGTGATACCGAAATAGAAAACCTCGGCTTACCCTTCGCCGATGCAGGAGAGAAGGTCGAGGGCGCGCCACAGAAAGAATGTTGCAAAAGAGTCTTCCATTGGAGATGTGATTTGATTTCCAAATGTCCGAGACCTTGAGAGGCGAGAACGATCCACGTCACCTTTTTCTGCGTCGTTTGCCGGTAGGGCGCCGATCATCGATTGCGATAGATGATCTCTTGCAGAGCAAACTAGGTCCATCAATCATGACGATTACTTGGGTTGTGGAGTGAAATGTCGCGAGCGCTGGAGATGATGGAGCAAACAATGCTCCGTATCAAATCTTGAGCCATCCACCCTCACCCCTTGCTCAGATCCAAGTCCACTTTAATTCTCCCCACTGTTGACAACACTTCGACTTGACAGGCTGAGAGCAGCCGAATTGCGGAGATATGAGGGCTGCAGCGAATCCTAGAACCCGGCTTCCTGCTTACCACTTCCCATCCCTGCGGTGGCAGACAGATACAAATCTACCATGGAAATTGAGAAAAGTACTTCGTACTCGAGAAATGCAATGCCGGGCAACGCGTGTGAAAAGGAGTATGTCCCCTCGAGACTCGCCGATGGCAAATGCCTTGGCTTTCGAGTGCCCAGAAGACAAAGTATGAACAAGAAATAAGAAGATGTGAAAGTGGACTTTGAGAGTCAGACTGGTAGTTTTCTGTGCTCCAGCCAGACTCCAGCAAGACTCCAGCCAGCCCACTGGATATGGAGTATGGAGCGTATCTCAGACAAGTACGTAGGTACCAGTCAGCAACCTTACCCGTACTGGTAACCATAAATTAGGTGAAGGCGTAATATTACCATCGTATCCATCCTGTTAGTGTACACAACATGGTTCCCCTAGAAACAACCTGGAAAACGCGATCTTGATCTTGTTTTTAATTTAGCCTTACTGCCGCCAATTAATCTCACAGATTAGGGGTCTGGTGTTCCTGGTTTAGGGTTCAGCGGTGACCTCCAGATGGTCCAGTCTTCTGGTAAGAACCCAGGACCTCTGTAGACAATGACCACTTTGTTTGGCCAAGTTGGCAGGAGGGGTTTCTGAAGCAAGAGGCAAAACAAAACAGTGCCATAAAACCAAAGACTAAATTTGCAACGAGCGAGCAGGTATCCGAGATGAGTTCCTCAAACCCTTCCTCACAACGGCGAACATGTAGTGCCCCTGGGCCGTCAACACCAGATGGTGCTTGTGTGGTGGAGAGGAGAGAGAGGTGCAGATGCAGGCCTCCAGCAATCTCCCCTTTGATGAGAGTGAGAGGTGTCCTCCGTAGCAATGAGAGATGAGAGATGGGAGATGCGAACAGAGTGTCTCCCCATTGTACAGTAAGGTTGAGGCTGTTACTGCCCACCACCCCAACTAGGACCCTCCTAGCACTCCCAGGCCAAGTGCGGGTGTGTTCAGTCCGAAAAAAGTCCCTAGCGCGCAATTGTTTCCAGGTTCCATTGTCTCCTTGGAGATAGTGGCTCCATTAAACCACACATTTTATTCCCGTAGTAAACTCGATTAACGCCTTGAATAACTCCACGAAAAGTCCTACAGAATTTCTAAAAAGTTATGCAATAATAGAACAGATGCTAAAGAAGACTTTAGGATTTAATTCATATTTTTAAAAAATATTTTAATAGTTTAAAAGGAGGGTGATAGTAGGGTGCACAGGCGTAAAATGTGCGGTTTAATGGCGCCATGGATCGGTCACATGATCATCGGTTGAAAAGAACCTTGGAAGTTCCCAGCTGTCCCCACCCAAAGCGGTGCAGTGCTAGTGCTGGTGCGGCGCAGGATATCCCCTTCCTCTCTTACTCATGTCGGTTCTCCCTCTTATCCATTCTTCAACACCATACATCTATTACCACACATTTTGGCTGCACCACCCTCAATCTCTTGCGCGCACGCAGAGATTTGGTCTGAAATTGGCCGTCCACTCCTTAACCTACACTCCTTTTCCTTATTCACTCACAGGAGTACATACTACCACCGACTACCACTACCACTTACCACCACCACCAACATATCACCACCACCACCAACAAACATATCACCCACCACCACCAACGCCCGCCGAGAGATTGACGTCGAGACGAGACTGACTGATCACCCACCATCCTTCGCCCGGCCAACCACCTTACCAAGACTTGACGATAACGTACTTGACATACTCGAATTTGCGACTTCACTAGGTATCCTTTCATTCATGTGGCAGGCCCTCACATTAGGGATACGGTCTATCTGCTAGCGAGTCCCGCGCGTCCACGCCGCCACTGGTCGCCTTTCCACCACGACACGACATCTTTTTGCTCGCCTTGAATCTGACCTTCACACTCAATCCTTGACCTTCGAGTCTCCCCCGCCTTCGATCTCGCGATTGCCATACCACAACATTCGAAGATCGTCGTCCACTTCCCTCCTTCACACTGCGCTCCACGCTCCACGAATCGCTCCCACGTCTACCAATTCTTGATGCGCCTTTTTCAATAGGTGTATTGACGTTGGCCGTCGTACGGGTCTCATACCATGGCCACCACAGAGCGAGGGTTGAGTTCTACTGAGCTTAACCTTCGACCCATGACTGCGGGTGCCATTGGCAACTCATCGCCCACAATGTCTGATTCGCAATCTCCTCGTCTACACAATGGCCCTCTCCCTCTTCCATCCTTTGTTTTTCCTGCGAAACCAGCACCAAGGCCTATGTCCTCATCGGCACCATCCTCTTACTCGAGAGCTTCCGGACGTCGACCGGTCTCCGCAATCGATCTGAAAGGTCCCTCCGACATGCACTACGAACAGGATAGTTTGCGCACTCCAGAACTTCCTGCTTTCTCCTTGGGCACCAGATCATCGAGCCCTCCATCATCACCGCTTTCACGCAATATCCCTCCGAGATCTGGCGGACCACATCAGAGAGGCACCAGCGAGTTCATTGGAGGCGACAGCGTCACTGGAAAATCTACCTTACCAATGTCAGCTTCACCACCAACAGGTGATGCCGCTCTCCCCCAACCCACTGGTTTCGGCCCACCTGGCGGACGCCGCGGCCACCGACATGTCAGATCGGCTGCCATCTCCTGCCATGACATCACAATGATATTGAAGCCTCCTACCAGCCCCGTAGCTGTCACTCGTGGCAATTCCGCACCATGTTCACCTGCTGGAGATCAAGAGATGCGACAACCAATCATTTCTGGCTCTGTTGATGAGACTAAGAAAGCTAAAGTTGAGGAAACAGTTCGCGCGCTACCTACACCAGATACAGATAACGAAGCCGCAAGAGAGCCATTGAGAGCATTGAATCGCGCTCGTGTGGGATTTTCGGACAATGTCGAAGTGATTCCTCGCCCATTATCAGTTATCTCTTCAGATAGCTCTTCCACAGTCACCATGCGACAAGGTCATTCTGTCTCCAACAGTATATCTTCAGTCATGTCATATGGAAATTCTCCTACTCCGACAAAGGATACCCGTGGCCTAACAAGCACTAATCGTAGAAACATGGATACTCGCCCTCGCACTGCAGAGCCGGTTTTGGATCGTGAAACCGCGGAATCAAGAGATTCGCCAAAGCGTCGCAATTCTATTCCACTCTTGAATGAAGCAGCCAGCGCATCAGTATCTGAGCCATCAACCCCAAGATCCGCCAAGAAATGGACTTTCTTTGGTCACGATTCATCCAATTCAGGCGAATGCTCTCCGAAGTCTCGACCAACCAGCTCCGGATCTATTGGTAAAATTCGCGAGTCAATTTTTGTTGGGCCTCAAACAGCGGAAAAAGATACACCAAACATCGATCCTCCCATGCATACGATTGAGCCTACTAGCTCCCGCCGTTCCTCAATCTCGAGAAAGCCAAGCAAGAAGCAAAAGAAGGTTCGAAATTGGGCCGGATCAATTTTGTCTCGCAAGACTCGCCAACGCAGCTCAAAGCAAAAGCTCAGTCGACGTTCCCCAACACCGCCACAAAGATCGTACCCCACAATTGAGGAGACCTCGAGATTCGACTCGACATATCCTGAGTGTCAAGCACCGGTACCGACTCCTGAGCCTGACAACGATATTGCCTCTTGGAAACCACGAAAACTCCCACCTCAAGAAGATGATTCCGCCAGTGTAATGATCGATCTTGATGCCGCCTTGGGTCCTTTCAATACACCTTCAAGCTTTGGTGACGAGTGGGAGACTTCACAAAGAACCAATACAAGAAAGAGAGCTATGCACAGTGCTGCTGGTTTAGGAGGATTCGCTGGACCGGGTATGCATTATCATCGACGTGCAGAAAGTGCTCCGGAGTTCGACAGTCCAAGTCCACGTTTCGGCTTGCACCGTCTTGGCAGCAACTCAACCATGACGATGGAGGATGTTTTTGAGGAGGATGAAGATGAGTGGGAGGATGCAAAAGTCTCGTCTGATAAGGAAGACGGCAACACTGGTTTAGGCATTGACATTAAGGTTGAGGACTTTGAGGATGTCGAGTCTGACAAGGCTATGAGCTTGGAAACCGGCTCGTTCAATCAAATGAAGCGCAAGGGTAGCAATCTGAGTGAAGGAGACCGTAACACTGTTGGAACCGCAAAATCGGAGCATTCTGGCACTTCTTTGCTTGATGAGCCTATTATGGAAGAGTCTATCAGCCCACATGACATTGTCGACATCACAACTTCTTCGCGACCAGATTCCAGAGCTCGTTCTTCCGACTCGACCGCAACCCCACCCTTTCGTCCAAGAACCGGCAAGGAACTTCCGCCTGTCGACATTCACCAGAAATTCAACCTACAACCTTTCGGCCGCCAACCACCATACTTGACTCCTACCAGCCCGCTCTCTGCAACGCAATCTTCATTTCCATCGCCAAGATCACCTTTCTCTTATGACACTCAACGAATTTCAACCGCACCTTCATCAGTCACAGATGAACGAGGATTCCAATCACTTTTGCTTGGGGAACCTGGACCTGAAGTTCGCCACTCTGTCGAAGAACACTCCCCATCGCTTTCAAGCATCAACTCGGCCTCGACAAGAGATACCGGTTATCCCAATCAACAATTTCGTGATGGACAAAGATCTGCTTCCTTGTCTTCTGCTGCCGTCACTCGCAAGCGCTCAAGCATGGCAAGTCTGTCCCGCCTGATTAGCAGCTCGCACGGAGAAAAGAGCAAGCTATCCATCGAGTCTCGTGTTCCAACCGAACCAGCCACCGCGTCCGAGAAGAAGGACAAGAAAGGCAAGCGAATCAGTCGATTGATGCAATTTTTGAAACCAAAGGATACCCCAGCTGCTTGATTGTGCAGTTTGTTTAGTCTCCTAAGTATTCGATGTCACACAAGACACCGGACCCGATATGGTGCAAGAAATGGTACCTATTGATGTGTTAATTATGAACAAATATTGTCGATACGCATATTTCTTTTACATGCTCTCACTTTTTCCTCAACAATTTCTGTTTGTCTGTCCATCATCATAGTGGCGCACCAGCGATTCGAAGCATTGGGCATACACCACTACACATAAACCTAGAGTGCTTTTACTCGATCGATACATCCGGCATATGCATTTGGACCTCGTACAGCTCTGGCGTTTAAGAATACCGAAAGTAGAATGATGACAACAGTTGTCCAAGCACCCCCCCCCCGTTTTTTTAATGATAGGATGGATTTTCGTCAAGGAGGGTTGACAACGATTTTTTTCAGTGGATTCTACATTGCTCTATGGATGCAAATGTTTTTTTCTTCTTGACCTTTGTGGTTAGAAAATAATAGAAGCGAGCATTTGTGGTGTTTTTTTCTTTTGATTTCTTTTCTTTTTCTCTCATTGAATGTCCCAACTTTTTTTTCCGATTCTGTTGTGATTGGAAGGGGGTGGGGAGTGGATACAACTAGGGTTTGGCGTATTTGAAGACTTTCAATCTGGGCGCTACTCTTGTCTATTCTGAATTGGTTTGGTCTGTCTGGTTTAGTTTTGCTGCTCTCTGATTTCTTTTTCTTTTCTTTTTTTGACATTTCTGCGAGGAAAGCCCAAAAAAAAAGAGATTTGAGAGAGAGAGAGAGAGAGACTACAACTACCCGCCTCGACTACACAAACTGGTTTATCGATTTGGCAGCAACATTTGTTGAGGAGATGGGGCGAAAACATGACGCTGCTGCTGCTGTGCTGGCTGCCTGGCTGGATAAGAACAAGATCATTGTCTGGGGACTACTGCTACTACTGAGACGCTCGCACCTTTTTGATGCTGATGCGAATATAATGAATATCAATACTTTTATGTAAATTGTTTCTTTGTGGAGTGTTTTGATGTGATGTGTGATCGTGATGTGTGAGGTGTGAGGTGTGGAGTTTGTGATTTGATAACTTGTGATGATGGTTTTGATGTTGTGGAACTTGGGGTTGGTGGTTCCTGGGTTGTAGTACTGTATGGCATGTGATATGGACAGTAAGGTACAGTGGGAGGACAAGACGAGGTACGATATAAGGTAACGACGTACATGCACCAGTTTTCGTACTATCCATATTACTGTAGATATCATTATCACGTTAAACATAAAATTTGGAATTCCTCCTGAGTCCTTTTTGGTTGAAGTATATAAGGTCCCGATACCTAGGGTACGTAAAATAAGATCTCATCGAAACCCTACTTACCGTATTTAGGAAAAGCCCGATTGGAAGGTGGGAGGGAGGAGGGAGGGGATATTTAAATATACGCATAACAGCACCTGATGAAGAATCTTCTTCCAATCCTTTTCTTTGCTTTTCTTCTCTTTCCTAGGGTGGTGTGTAAGTACTACCCCACTCGTCTTTTAGCAACAATGGGTCTTGATATCTTTCATAAAATCTAATATTTAGCATTTGCATGGGATTTATCTAAGTGTTGTTTTAGGAGGGAAGGGAAGGAAGGGAGAGGTAGGTAGGTAGGTAGGTGGGTAGTATTGTTTCAAAAATCCTTTTGTGTATCTTTTATTCTTATGCTTATCTGCTGTTTTTCTGATGATAGTTTTTTTACATCTCAAAGATCAAAGTCTACCTAATACACGCTCCATTCTTTAGAAAAATGCCGATTTAGAAAATAACCACCCATATAATATCTCGTCCAATCATGAACATCTGTTTATATACTTTAACCCAGATTCCCCACTTCCATTACCTTTTCATATCCAAGGCGTGTCTTTCTTTCTTTTCGAAATACCCCCCAAGTCTTTTGAGTAGAGTGACACTTCTCGAACCCAACCTCATACGTATATCCAACTTACATTACAATCTCCCATCCCAATCCCATCTCTCTAATCTTACACCCCCCTCGTCCACGTCCACGTCCAACTCCAAGGCCCAAACCCAACCCCAAACATATACTCCCCCTCCCAACCCCCCGCCGACGAAGAGA
>CAJVRM010000184.1:128886-178672 GCA_911693285.1 Hymenoscyphus albidus | reverse complement strand
CGGGGGGGGAGGAGATGTAGGCGGAGAGTTCGGTGATGATTCTTTTTGTTGGGGTGCCGTTTTTGGGGGGGTGGCGGGGGGTGGACATCTCTTTTCTTTTGTGAGATTCTGAGGAGAGGTTTTGGTGGTGGTGGTTGTGGTTGCGCTTCAGTTTCTAACTTTGCATTGAGTTCGAGACCGCTGTTTCTTAGGATGGTAGGAAGAATTATAGAAGATTCCCGATCGAATAAAGTATGAAAGTCCTCTTTTCTTTCCCCTCTCTTCTCGGATGTCTCTTGAGAAAGATGGGATCTTCAAATTGGTCTCGACAAGGTGGTCTGAGGTATGCGTTGTTGTTTTCCTGAGAATCCGGTAGTGGTGGTGGTGGTGGAGCTTGTTCTGTTGTCAATGGCAAGCTGTGAGCTGTGAAGGAAAGGGTCCAAGAAAATTCGTGCCGAGGTTGGAAGGTTCGGTGGATTCTCGGTGTCTCAGCCTCGAGGACAAGGCAGTGAATGTGTGGACTTGGCTTGGGCTCGGGTCGCTTTGATTGTGTTGGAGTAGCAGTGTAGCATCGATCTGTTTGGATCTTGAGAGTACGAGTGAATCTATAACAAACCAATTAAGTACTCTCGCGATTATCAACTATTGACGAAATGGCATCTCAAAAAAACATTCCCTCACGATTACAAAGAGAACACGACACCCCATCAGACCACAGAATGACCCCAGATAATCACCATCCATTCTCGTACCAAAATATCTCTCAAGTCCCAAAAAGATTAACTCCTCTATAATGGTATAGGTATGTGTAAACACACATAAGAGCATCATTAGACTTCATAAAGAGCCCCTCTTCTGTCTGTTACTGGGACATCACCATAAACACAAAACGCCACGCATAACGAAAGAAAAAAGAGAGAGAGGGGAAGAGAAAACGCTTAGTTTGCCCTTTTCCTAATGCCCCTTCCGATATATTTCTCTTTCTATCTGTACAGCATTTTCCTGTCGTTAAAACTTCTCCCCAACCCCCTTTCTTTATAATATTCATCTCTCTTGACTTCTTCGTGGAGGACGAAAGGTAGATGGATGTGGGATTGTGCCAGACATCTCTCACTCATTATAATGGTACACCTGAAGGAATGGTTAGTCTTCGTTTGGAATGAATTGGACATAATTGAATGACGTACTCTGTAGTTAGGTAACCCAAAAGCATTCCACCCCAATCGCTTGGCCATCTTGGTAAAACCCTCCGTTTCAATCAAATGGTAAAAAGCGAATGGTGGAAACATAGCACCATCCCGATGAACCTCTGCCTTGACCAACAACGCCGTTCCTCCAACACCGTCAAGTGGAATCTTATCCTTTGGATCACCACCTTCCGCATAGAGGTATGCCATCAAAGTTCGGTATGTAGCCATTTCAGCGTATCCTTCCAGTAAAATATCATCAGGTCCCATTTTGGCCCCGATTTCTTTTGCTTGATCGCTATCCTGCCAGCTGTTGAAATCATACGGCCGTTCCTTCTTCTCCTTGGTTTTGGGATCCACGTATCTTTGGAAGCAATTCGGGACGATGATGGGTTCGTCGTGAAAGGCGAGATCTTGAATCAAGCTTGGTGGTGTTTCAATGATATCCGCATCCAGCCATAAAACCCATGATGTAGAAGGTCCGAGTGTGGTAAAGAGGAGCGAGTTCCTAGCCCTCGACATGGATGCCCTTCTAGCCTTCTGATTCTCCATCTTATGTCTCTCATGTTCACCCTGAGAAGCTAGAGGAGGCTCAAAATCCTGGCGCTCAATGATTATGCTTGCAAATCGAAGCTTTTCTGGCCCAGTCTTCTGTGTCTTGGTGATCTGCTCCTGGAGGGCTGCCGTGGCTGCATTTCCCTCCCGGTTTTTGGGAATGATAAATGCCAACGTAATCAATTCATGAGGATATGTAAGCTTCATGAGATTATCCCAATACTCCTGGTAAAATCGTGCCAGCGGTGTGAGGATGAGAATGGTTTCCCGATTCCCAACTGGATCACCCGTACTTGTAACATTATTCATCTTGTAATGAACCACCGGAGGCGGAACTCGTTTGCCATTGTCGACCTGTTTTCGAAAGGGCGATGTGGGAGGAGAGAGAGGATTCGATGCGGCGTTGGCCTGTCGTGATTTTGCGGCTGCGGTATCCGCACTCGAAGGGGATAGTAGAAAGACGAAAATTACTATGCACAATATCACTCCCACTACTATCGTGAGCGGGCTTGAGCGCCGCAGTGATCGTGCTGGCCCCATGGCGCCGTGCGACTGTTGGGTGTCCCCCAATCAAGAAATGATTCAATGATCCTTCGATGTGTTAACAGGACATGTGTTGCGTATCGTGGACCGGCATTCGAATGTCGCGGCGAATCGTCTGGATGAGCGCAAACCAAGTCGCAACTTCCCCGAGCTTGGGGAATCTCAAATTAGGCGACGGTAATGAATGTGGGCGTGGCGAATTCGAAAGGAGGTTAAAGAGCCTGGTGTCGTTAGGCTGATCCCGAATTTCTTTAAGGTGTTCCATTCGTACAGCTAAACTTAGCTTGGCGGTTGGAGGACGGCGTGAGTGGTGGACTTTAAAGCGGCCGTCACTTCTCATCGTCCTGCCTTTGCGAATAATTTCCATCTCCATTGTTTTCCTCCGGTGGTTTGATAAAATCACTCTTTCCAATTACCGGAAAAATTCTCATTCTTACCAAGGATCTGAATCCATCACTACCTAGGTACTTTAGATAAGTTGCATTGTAAACTTCTAAAAACAACAACCAAGCTGCTGCTTTACCTCCGTATGCCATTGAATTCTAGGTAAAGTACCTACGTAGCCCAAGCTTTTTGGGGGTCGTTCCCCTGATTAAAGACAGAATTCTAATCCTTCAAGGTAGCACAAGCTGAGTAAGCCGGGTATAGGCAAATAAACCTGAAGCACCTCGAGAGTTTGTTTGACATATTGTTTTGGTTTTTGCTTCTTGTTGACTTCTTGGTTGCACATTCTGAAGATGTTGTAAAGCATGTAGGAGAAGTAAGAAGGCTGCAGGCACGCTAATACAAACACTTGTCCATGGCCAAGTTCGATAGTCATTATTTAGTCAAACTCTGTAGATCTTAAAGATCTCAGCATTTAAAGCCATAGAAAATACGAGTAAGTAGTTTGCACGCTGTCAACCTTAAATAAGGAGACTTTCCACGAGAGATATCAGGCCTATCCTTGGCGAGGGCATTGAAGAATCAACTATAACTTCTATCCGCCTCCCTGGTCCTTGCCGTTGTCCATCTGACAGCTCAACCCTTCACGGCTTTATTTTATCTCACTCGGACGATGTAATGTAATTTCGTGACTAGCTCCAGTAGTGAGAGAAGGAATCAATGCAGCATGAATTCTTCCCGGCTCATAATTCTAATATCATACCCTCTGAGGATTCCAACCACAACTAAACCTCACTGCATGATTCCGCTTGAAGGGTTGCCAGTGAGTGCCACATAGAATAATGCCTCTTCTTGTTTAGCATATGCGTACAAATACTATGCATTTTACATCAAGTGCCTTGAGCCGAAAAAAAAAATCCCTGATAGCAAGAGGCACAGAGTGAAGGAGGGAAGAGAAGGTTACTCGGGCACGGCGGCATGAAATAAGTGCATTCATGCTATCCTGTGTCCTGTGATGTGATGATAACCAAAGGGGCAACCGAAAGCTAACCCCACATCCTCGCAGTGATTTCCTCACATCGAATGGCCATGGACTGATTACCGAAGGATCCACGACAGCAGCAAGTGACCGATTCCAGGTAACTCGAGATCTTGCAGTTCAACAGATATGGTGGACTATGGTGGACTCGAGATCAATGATCATCCGTCGCTCCAAACGGTTCTTCCGCGGCGATGATGCAGGAGTCTGGTCAGTGCAGAGGGCGCAGACACCGCAAGTCATCGGTGGTAAGAGAGTTGAAACCGAGCAATTGTCGAGATCCGGATGGACACATGTAGACACATGACCTGTTACACCCTCGGGCTGTCATCTGGAGTTGCAAAGGCTGCCAAACAAAGCCCTGATTTTCTGGACCGGCATGAAACGAAGATACCGTACTGTAATAAAATCATGGTTGTCATTTGCAGCCGGCGCATCGGGTTCCATGATTGATTGGTTGATGGGAAATGCTTCTCACCATCAGAGCAAACACCACCAATGGATCTACGGTAGTTACAGCGAGAAAACTCCACCCCCATCCACGCCAATCCACCCCCATCCTAGGCGTCGCTTCGGCAAAATCCGATTGTTTAGCGTGAGCGTGAGGCGCGCCTCCTCGAGGCCCAAGATGCAAGGGAAGAGGGAAGAGGAGAGGGAAGAGGGAAGAGGGGAAGTCGAGGGGAGGGCACTTGGACTCGGACTTGGACTTGGACTTGGACTTGGACTTGGTGGAGAAGGAGTAAGACCTCTCCAGACTCCAGCGTGTACCAACGTGCTCCATACGGAGACTGCTCGGAGGCTGCTCGGAGGCTGCAGCTGGCGCCCTGTACCAAGTTCCAAGTTGCTCCTGATTGCTAAAGGTCTCAAGGCCTGATGTGAGAGAGTTTTCCCTTTCTACCGCGGAATCTCTCCTTTGGCGCTTGAGTAATCGCTAGGTACGGTACCTAGGATTCCGTACAGCTAGTGCAGGACTGAGTGCTATCTCGGACTCTGATTTGCACTAAATTGCTTTGATTGACCTAATGCCGCCGGATGAAGAGGATTGGATCTTCATTGCCACAGCGTCCGCCGTCAGGTAGTCAGGTACCGAAGTAAATTTATACCTAGGTTCGTACGAAGACTTGTACAGTGCTCCTGGTTCCTAAGTAAACAAACCCGTTCATCGCATTGAGTGCCTTATGCCTCATGCCTTTTGCCTTTTGCCACTCACTGCATTCCTGTCATTGGCGGGTTTTGGCGGCGTAAAGAAGTCATGGAGCAGAGCAGCGCGAGGCAGCATTGAGTTTGGTGATTAGGGGCCTCGCTTAGGCTGAATCGAATCTCCTCAGCACTGCTTCACGGGCGCTGGGACCAACTGTCAGAGAGAACATGACCAGAATGACCCCCCGATCCTAGTAGGAACCACCAGAACCTACCAAATTGGAGAGGACGCGACAGGTTTTACCCCGTCTGGAGCACCGATCGCTATCAAGGCTCGAGGCTCAAGGCTACAGGTCCCCTTCTTCTTCAAGCCCCTACGCCCCTACAAGCCCCTACAGGCCCCTACAGACCCACGCGAACGAACCACAGGCTCGAACCTTTATGTACTGACTGTACCTGCACCTGCACCTACCTCCTGAACATTTGCATTCACATCCACATTCACAGCTCAACATCTCTGCAGCTCCCCAAAACTCTTGCTTTGCGTCGTCTGATATAATATCCTCCATATCCTCCATCTTCCCTCTCCAGCAAATGGAGCCTGACACCCAACTCTGCTACCCGCCGTCGCCATAACTCCTCCCCCCACTTTATCGCGGTATCGCTATCGTCGCTACATCTGCATATTGATAGAACCCAAGCACTACTGAGACGAAGCTCCTGCAAATCTTCCACTGCAAATACCAACCACACTCCACTGCACCAATTCGCATTGCATTGCATTGCCATATTAATAGTTGGAAGGAAAATTCCCCTCCATTCCGTCCGTTTTCGGCGTCTCCGGATTCATTCTTCCCGCTTTATTACCACTAAACGCCCCGAGGCTGAATCGCAGCCGTGCCAATTTATTGGAAACACCACCACCTCAAGCACTTGATAACTCCGCCGACATGGAGCCAGTGCCAGAAACGGAGAGGATGGAGGAGTTTAGATCATCTCCAGTCCCCAGCCTGAGATTGCAAGAACAATCACTTCACGAATATCGAAATACTGGCTCTGCCATAGAAACGAACAAGAAGCCCCCTACGGTCCGCAGATCGACTGAGCCAACTCCTCAATCATCGCCCCGTTCGCCCATATCCTCCTCGCCTTTACAATATCACCCCCGAAACATCTCTCCTTTTGCCCGAGGGCATCTACGCTCAAAATCATCCACCAGTGCTCTTGCACCAGCAATGTCAAGAGCTCACAGTTTACCTGGCTTCAATGCCTCCGGCCATGTCCTCATTTCCCCACATCGTCCATCTAGTCCACATGGCTCACCCAGTCGAGTCCGCACACCAAGAAAACCAGCAGATGACGTGTTTCCAGGCATGCCTAATCGAATGAGGGATATCAGCGAGTTGGCGGATACAGAAGTGACCGACCATACGCCACGAACTACAGATCGAAGCGTTTCCCCAGTACTGGGCTTACCCCATTCCGCCAGTTTCCCCCGGACTCGAAGACCATCCTCTCCACTTCGGTTCATTGCCTCACAGAACGCTACTGCCAATAGTACGGCTCCTACGACACCATCCTCTATTACCTCATCGCCTTCATACCAGTATTCACGTTTCCATGATTCGTTGCTTGGGTCAAGCACCTATTCTGGATCTTTCAGTTATCCCGGATCTTTTGCATCATCTTCGGTTCCCTCTACCCCGACGTCCGTCCGATCACGAAGTCCTAGTATATCTAGTTTAGAGACGATTCCAGATTCACCTGATGCCGAGGAAGCTGCATTGGAAGCTGAAAAAATAGCTCAACTGAAAGCTGCTGCTGATGCCGCTGATGCCGCTGATGCCGGAGAGGAGAGTAAAGACATTCGAAATTTCGATGGGTCCGGGGGTCGAGGAAGAACTTTAGGAGGGGGGTTCGGTTCACGAGACAAACGAAAGAGATGGAGTGTTTGTGGTGCCGAAAGAAGGGGTGATTTGAATCTGGATACTATATGGGAGGACTAGTTTTTAACGAAACCATTATGGTCGATCAATCAGTGGGAGGTGATGATGGCCAAAGTATGTTTACTACGCCAAGTTTGATTTACCAACTCGAAGACGGGTTTACATGGTGGAATTCCGAGACTTGATGATGGTCTGGATTCCCCAAGGGGATTCTGCAGTGATGGACACTATGAATTACCCTTTTATTTTCATGTCAATATTTTGTACAATACCCTGTGTGTTTTGATGATGGTTCAGTCATTACATGGCAACGCATGGAGTCCACGAGAAACAGGAGAAGGAGGAGGAACGTAGCATGCGATACGGAAGGGCCAGTGTTTTTTGGAAGGAGCAATGGGAAATGTATATGATGAAGAGGGATGATCAAGTTTACTCCCTGTGATTAAGATAAGTTGACTACGATCAATATCAAGGGGAACACAGTACCGGGGGCTTTCACGTGGGTTTATGTGACTCCCTACCTTTGGGTTCACTGATTAGCGATGTCAGGGCTCGCTCGCTTGTTCGCCCTGAAATGGGTGATCCCCCTTTCCCCCGTTTCTTTTGTGTTTGTATGGTACGGTACCTGTACTGTACCCTCCGTATCTTCAGTGTCTTCTATTTCGCAACCTCGGTGCCTTTTACAACTTCTCGGTGGTCTTTTACCATGCGACTTTTTTTGTCCCTTGAAGGAGGAGAAGCACCGAGATGAATTGAGATGTGATGAGGTGTGGCGTGATGTGATGTGATGTCGTTCGTTCCCCTTGAGTCTTTACAATAGGAAGGCTATATAAAAGAATCGCGAGTTTTCTTGAGAGTTTGTATATCCAAGTTGTTCTATAGATTGCTTGCTTGCTTGCTGTCTTTACTCCTTGATTCTTGATTCTTGATTGCCTCCTCTTCTCTCGGCTTCTGGGATTTTATGTTGAGGAATCTTTTCACTTAGTTGGTTACTTGGTTATTCACTGTCTTTACCACTTCACTTCGCTTCAAGCTCTCTCGTTTCCATACAAAATGCAACTCCACATCCACACCCACTTCTCGACTTGTCTTATTGCCGTTCTATTGGTGGCAGGTACTGTTCTTGCTATACCCCAACCCCTAGTAATGCAGAGGAGAAATGATGTATGTACGCCCTCCCCTCCCCCCACTCCTCTCTCCCTCTCTCCTCCTCCCTCCCTCTCTCTCGACCTGCTTTCTCAACTTGATGTGTTTTTCGAGCACTTACTAATTTCATATCATCTACTTTAGTACCGAAATCAAGCGGTCTATCAAAACTCGCGGGGAGTAGGAAATAGACATGATCATGGGGCAGGGAGTGGGGATGGGGATGTGAAGTATGGTCTTCCTATCAATGTCAATTCTACGCGTTCTATGGGTTCGATGGGTTCAACCAGTTTGGCGTCTGTTGTCTCGAGAGGTTCTTTGTCTGCTATGTCGAGTAGTTCGCCGTCATCTTCTACCGCATCGCCTACTTCTCCAACCACTTCTTCGAGCTTTAGTGATGGGGATAGAGATGGACATACTTCCTCAATAAGTTTGACTTTAAATGAGAAGTCTACTGTCATCACCTCCACGCCTTCATCCCCTACTACGCCTCCAGCTTGCCACCCAACCATCTCAACAAGTATACTTACTATCACTATCACTATCACTCAATCCGTGATTAGTACGAGTACTGTGATTGGGATGCCTTTTGGGTTTATGAACTCTTCCTCCGCTATAACCAACTCCACTTCCACCAGATCTGATAACGCCAGGAATTCCAGAAATGCTAGCAAAGACACCTTGGTAACGACAGCATCTCTATACCAACCCTACACGACTAATATACCGGATTCTGAAGTGGGATATTGTGCACGTGGTGAACATGGTGGATATGGGTTACCTGGGAGGAAAGACTTTGTGAGGGGGGGAGGGAGGATAGGGGGTGGGGGGTGTTGAGTGTTAGGAGGTGTTAGAGCGTTTTTTTGGGTGTTGGGAGGATTTGAATGGGGAAAAGAGGGAGGTTGAAAGAAAGATATGAAACACAAGCACTTAACATCCTGGAATACAGTACCTCCGTATACTATGCTAAGAACTGAGAACTAGGATTCGAGACTTAGTGGGGAGGTTTCTTGAGTGTTGAACTTGTTGGGAAATGAAGGAGTAAAAGTACTGTATAACGGAGGAGGACGAGGAATTGGGAGTGGGTTTGGGTTTGTTTTGGGATGGTGGGATGGTGGGATGGTGGTATGGTGGTATGGAGTTTTATGTATCTTTTTCTTCCTTTTCTTTGTTTTAGGGTATTGGGGGGTGTTGGGAGGGTGAGAGGGGATTTTCTTTCGGTGTTATATCATTTTTTNGGGGGGGGGAGGTTGGGGTTCGGGAATCGTTGGATTGTGGGTGAGTATAGATTATATTTGAGATGGAGATTATTTGTCAATATTTGATCTTCCACTTTTTTGATAAGGGGTAGGGCGGGAAGGAGGGGGAGAGAATATTGAATTATAATTTTACCTTGTTGCTTACTGTTGGTTTGACTTATCGTTAATAATACAAAAGACCTATATTACTATAGTAATAACTAAGTCTTAGGTTATAACAGCCCCTAGGAAGTTGTGTTGGAAATTTATATATCCTACTATACTATATACTTATTTCATACACTACCGAAGCAATCGTTGGTGTATCTTCTTAAATTTCAAGCTTTTCTACAAGTACTTTATCTCAATAGTCTAATTCTTACAAACGGGTGGTCCCTGGCCGCACTCGCGCATGGTGCCTGCCTTCTGAAGGTCTTGGCGCTAGCGGTCTTATTACCTATATGAGTGCATCTCAACCCAGGTTGAAGGCTGCCTCCTTTAACCCTCAAAACACACTCCTCAGTTGTCTGTCCTGCCTTTTTCCAACAATCTCCAACGTATTTTCACCTCCTTGAACCTCCTCTAAGCTGCGTATCAGTTCATCTCATCACTCCATCTCATCAACCCCTGCTATACAACCTCACCACCTATTTCAGCTATGCCTTATCTAGATCCTGAATTGAATCCCTCCCCTTTTGGACATTCAGCCATGCCTTATCTGGCTCCTGAATTGAATCCCTCCTGATTTGGATACAATGGAGTCCGTGCTACGCATCCTGTATATTCTACACCTTCCTGCTAAATTGTTCACACTAACCACAATTTTCAGGACGATTCCAGAGAACTCCTCTCCCTTTTCGACAGCATCGCATTCTTCGTGCGACAAGTTTGTAGAAAGCGGATGACGCACGAGAAGCTCAAGCGCAGCCTGTTCATCGATAACGAGAAAGGTTGTTGGTTCTGGTTGGAGCATAAAAATGATCGGATGGAACAGCTTGTGGGAAATTTGGTTTCTGCAATTAGCATATACAAGGCTAATACAGCCTAGGACCCGTTGGACGAAACAGAGGTTGATAACGAATTCGAGGAGCCACTCTCCGTCACACTGTGCTGTATCGAGGAGCAGCACTTTAGCCGGGCCATTGTCCGTGCAAGTGTAGCTAGCTAGGTGCCTACGTACTTATAGATGCCGTAGTACGCTAGTCCCAAAGGAGCGGAGCACGCTAGTCCCGAAGGAGTAGCTACGCTCGAAGCTAGCTAATAATCATTCACTATTATAAAGCGACACTTACTATTACTTACTTCACACTCTCACACTTGGTTGACCCGCCTTGAGCCCTTTGATCTCACGTGGTGTTTGTATTTGTATCTAATTCAGTTTGGTTTTACTATTTTAGCTTATGTTTTTCAACTTTCCAACTTTTACTCTTCAAATGCTTTATATAGTACCTATAATCCTCATCTTACGCGCCAAAGCGAGTATGTAAATAGATAGTTTCTACCTCTTAACTAGCTAGTCCTGCCCACTTCGCGAAATAGTCATTAGACATCTGGGGAAATCAAAGATCACCTACCGTACTTGTTTCACGGCTTGTTAGTAACGTTAATGAAGAAATGAAGAAAGGAAGGAATTGAGTGGGAGAATTATCCTAAGGGACATCTCGTTGTTTTTGGGGGTACATGCTGTGTCAAAGTTGCCAGTGTGGTTTCTGGAAGTAGATGACATACTTAGATGAGAGGAAAGGTTGGGATCGGGGTTTAGATAGATAGCTGGCGTCATTGTGAGTGGAAGCAAGGAATGGGTGCGGTTGTGCTGGTGGTAAGATGTCCTTGCAGTTGGATACATGGTACTACTACTTAACTCATGACTTTTCCGCATCGCAACTTACATATACATATTTCTAGGTGGAGAAGTTCGCCCTTTGAGTAGGTAGATGTAGGTTTCTAGCCTTATTTTTAGACTTGTTTATATATCCTTTAGCGGCCCATGTAAGAGAGGCAGGCGTTACTCTGTACACACCTGAGTTATGAAAATATTATCTTAAAGACCTCACACAACTAAACCAATTATACAAATAGTTTAGAACAATTATTACTTTTCAATTCTTGGTGTGCTAGGTGAAATGGGACAATTAAGTTAATTGTGCCAGGTGAAATGGGACAATTGAGTTACTTGTGCCAGACTTTTGACCTAAGAACTTTTGATAGCGTGTACAGAGCAATGCCCGCCTCTCTTACCTATAGCTAAGGATTGCACATTTACCTGGAAGGGGTGAAGAGAGGGGGCATGGGGGTAAACAAGGGATAAAGGAAGGGCGGGAGAAGAGTGATGATATATAGATAGAAGACCGAGGTAGCTTTAACTTTTATAGAAAGTTAGTCCTAGGTAGAATTAGTGGACTTATAAAAGTCCTTAGAGGACTTGATATACCCCAGAGTCCAAGACTTCAAGGATGCTTGAAGACCTTGGAGCGATGAATCGGGTCTTTTAAAGTAGGCTTGAGTTTGCTGGGTCTTGAAAGTCAAATCAGGCAGTTTTGCGACTTGCAACAAAACCCCTAAGCCCAGAATTGTATGCTACGGAGAATGGGAGGTTTGTGTCTTGCATTCACTTGTATCGTGCAGAGAATGTGAGGTTTGTATATTTGCATTCACTTGTATGCTGGTGAGTGAAGTCATTGTGTAGGTTGAGTTGTTTTGTGTATGAGTGATATAGTTGGTTCCACTATAATGAACAATGAAAGACTTGGATGGTATGAACTTTGGAATCTCTTGGTCATAATGAGCTAGGTATTCCGTCATTGACGCAGACAAGAAAACAGGGAGATCAAGTCTAGAATATTACCAATTTGTCAGTGTTGCTCAGAGTTGTGTTTGATGGGAATGTGACGTCCTAGTCAGGTAACAATTCAAACTGCATACAAGTTTCTGAAGTCAGTTTTTGAAGAACTTTCATCAATTTGGTTTGCTTTATGAGCATATATGGTGAAGTGTGACAGCTAGCACAAATAGGTTTGTCCTCAAACAAGCTGATTGAGTGCTATTGATTATTGACAAGTGTCTAGCCAGAAGCAATCCTTTACTCAGAATTCAAGGTGTCAGACTAGCAATTTTATATACTTATGTATCACGTAGCTCCATCAAGCCCTGCTTCTTTCCTTGGTCTTAGTATTCTCGTCAGTTGAAGGTCATGCTTACCTATTCACTGCACCTTCACTGAACTCCTCTGGGCGCAGTTTTGACGATTGCCATGTTTTGCTCTTTGTGTCTACTGTTGAGCATTCACCATTAGCACTCTCAGATAATGCCACTGCTAAGGATAGGACAGTTTGACTTATCTAAGTCTCTACGTACTATACATGTCGTTGTAGGCTAATCCCAAAGGCGCAGAACAAGGTTGCTAATACTCTTTCACTATTATATATTGGAATATATGTCATCTACTGATAAAAAGAACAACGCACAATGCTGTGGACGGCTGATAATACCATCGCCGCTTTTCCAAAACAAAGGTCTCGCTTATTTCACCCACCACCCCCTGCCAACCCCTATCTTGCCTCCCAATTAATTTCCGATCCACTGACATCTTATATACACTTAGGGCAACGGGCAAGACTTCGGAAGGCAGCAACACACTTTTGGCACTAGTAAGACAACGCCAGGCACAAAGATGTTACTTTGTCGCGTCGATCTTGATCTTGAGATCAAACTTCGCAAGACAACTTACCACCACTCCCCACTTGCCACCAGCCACCATGGCTTCAGCAAAGAAGAGCCCCAAGAAGGCGAGTCTGGTCAAAAAGGTAAAGAAGAGGCATGTATACAAGCACAGACCCTATTACCATCAGGAGAATGGAATCCTCAAATTCACCACCAGAACGCGAGTACTGAAGCACCAAATAGCTCCCCGAGTTTGTCTCTCAAGCAAACACAAAGAAGGGTGGAACAATTCCATTGGCAAGCAACACAAGCGCCTTGGTTCCTGCTAAAGGCATCTACGTAAGTCGTGGGATCTCGTCGCATTGCGAACTTGTCCCTGAAAGCAACGAGACGTTGAAACTGACAACTGAATAGTCTCCCGAATGGTACAAGAATATTGCGCCCAACACTGGTCCTTTATTCGAGAAACTCAGCCTTGGTCTCCGCCTGAAGTTATATGAGCATGTGATGAATGAGATCGGAACTATTAGCGGAATGCCAATCGAAATCCAACCATGCAGAAATGTTGACAAGTTTCGGGATGCGAGGAGTAGCATCGATAAAAATAGGGGACCACACCGCCGGTATTACGAGGGCGTGACAAGAATTGGTCGAGGTGAGTTACAGTGAAGTCATGCAATGAGAGGGCAATGAGGAACTGATGAGAAGAATTTATATTCAAGGCTCTCTCCTGTGTTTGCTCAATGGTAATTTCAGAACTGACTTTATAATAGATCTCAGCGCCTTGTATCGCATTTGCAAACAGGCATATGTCGAAATTCATGGAGAAGGTCTATTCTATCGCCAGAAGACATTCCACTTTACAACCACCTCCATCATGATGGACGTAAGTATTCCGTTCCTTGAAGACTGGCAAAGACTGACAATACCAAAAGTATCTCGCTGTTCTTCACCCAATTTCTCGAAACAAGATCACGAGCATCCACCTATCCGCTGCTGTATACCAAAACAACTATTTCGCTCCTAATTTGGTCTTCTCAATGCTGAATAGCATGGAATCCTTACGTACCGTGAGATTCAACCTGGTGGCTGTATACCATCATAGGGATCTGGACTCGCTTGCCCAATACGTCAGAAAGCACAAAGGACTGAAAAACTTGAAAGGCATCGAGAATTTCTCGTTCTATATCCAAAATCGTTCCAGTCAAGAACTATATGAAACCACCCCTGAAGAGAAGAGCCAGATGCAACTGCTTTGCAAGGAAATCGAGGACGCGAATGCAGCCAAGTACGCCGAACTTGTGAAGGCTTCGAAGGGTCAATCTGGTCAATAGATGATACATAGATCTTGGGGCCCACATTTGACGTACGAGGTGGTTATGACTACGACAAGGTAGCTCCGCTGCAAGCTTGTACATAACTGAGTGCCAAATCAGGATGCCGCAAGAAATATACTGTCAATGGAAGTACTTCACTCCAGCATTAGTCTAAGAAAAGTTCTTGTGATTTTCGGGTTCTATAATGTGATTGCTTTGTCAAGTCTCATGGGTAAGGTAAACAGAAACAATTCCCAAGCCGTCAAAATGTCTTGCTAGATATTCAAATTTAAGCTACCATATTAAGAAACCTCTGCCTTGTATCATTTCCTCGGTCTTCCCACTTCAAGTTTATCTCCTTGCGGGTTTCAATTCAAGTTCCATCTTATAGGTGATCCGATCTGCTACATTCTGTCGCGATTGCATGAGACGCGACAGTCATTGGCCATCATATAGACTACATTTAATTGTTGGCACTTGTAACATGTGTAAATAGATCTATGAGACCGACGTCGGTGAACCAGGACTGTCTTTTTTTTGAATGACCAGACCCACGTCAAGTACATTGGATAATGATCCAGCATCAAACCATTTCTTGAGCTTCTCAGATTGTGACCGTAAACTTTGCCAGGCAAACCAAAAATGCTCACTTACACAGTAGTCTTGCCCATCTTCACAAATTTACCTTTTTTTGGCTCCAGCCCGTCGTTGACAAACCCCATTTGTAAGAATGTGTAGCACAGGAGTAGGAGGTTAAAGGAGAGTGGTCTAAGTCTGCACTCAATAGGTCGTCGAATACCGCTGGAATCAGGACAAGGAGGCGGATTTCGTCAGACCTCAGACTCCAGTATAATTTGTGAGGCCCCATCTAGTGGTCTGCTTACTTTGGGAAAACTTCAACTAAGCAGTGTATACTGAATGTTTCATTGTCAATCGGATTTCCACAGCATTTGTTCTCCATACTAAATTAGGTCACCTGGCTTTGGACTGCTCTGTACTGCCTTGGATATTGCAGATACATAGGTACTGCGCGATAATAGCCATTGAGTTTTTGTCTTACTACAGTGGCACATCAAATGATTGCATGTGCTTCACGAGTGGGACGAGACCGGATCAATACTAAAAGCCTCGCATAAGTAACTCAATCATCTTAACAAATTAAGGCGAATATAAAATGGAAACTCTTGATTATCCTAAATAGCCCAAACAACCAATTTAGTTGTACGAGACTTTCAGGGTAATTATCAGGTCTCTTATACTACCTCGACTACCCGCTAGAAGGTTAGAGCCATTTAGCCGAGCCCCGTCACAATGCACGATTTGCCTAGCTTTTTTAGAAGTATAAATCTTGTTAATGAAAACTTAATTCCTTCTATAACCCTATAGTTAAGTATATTCACGCTGATTCTTTATAGATACACAAGTTATAAAGAAAGTCTTCATTAGTATATATTGTAATCTAGTATTAGATTTAGGCTGATTTTAGTACAAAACATAGTATCTTCAAAAACAGATAATACGCTTTATACCTTACCCCTAAGGTAATCTCCTGAATCCAAGAGAGACGAAAAATAGAAGGGGCTACTAAGATAAAAAGATCTTACAAAGGATTATATATATAATCGTAACCGTTTGTATTCTTTCTACAAGTAAATATACCAAGTTTGAGTATGAAAAGTAAAAAGGCTTACTTGGCACTCGTAGAAATTTCGCCTACAGTACCTAGTACTGTTGTTATACTAACGGTATCAAAACCTGGACATCCCCAATACAAGTGGCGGTGGCCAATAAAAGGGCGTCAACGCCACATGGTCGGTGCCATACTCGCATAGCCCCTTCTCGCTTAGGGGTTAGAGTACGAGTAAGCGGGATGGAAGATCGATCGGATTTAGCGCTTAGGGATCTGGTTTTCAGAAAAAAACACATTTCACTCTCCGCAAGGCGTCAAAAAGCATACTAAGAAATGTTAGCCGACTCCAAATTGACTTTTATAGAATACTGGTGCCTACCCAGCCAGCTACTTTTTACTTTGTTATAGTAGTGGGATGGTCAAACTTGGACTCACAAGGTACTCTGTAGTCTAATAACCTACTTGTAGGGTGGTGTGTCTACTCGAACTGGGTAAGTTAGTAGAGCGAACGATATGATACTACTATATATAAGCAACATATCATCTATAGTGAAGTAGTTTTTACACACACGGACAATCCTGTAAGCATGTTTTACGAGGAACGAATACGGTCGTAACGGGCTGTTCTTTCTTTCTTTCCTTCCTCGTATTATAAAGGCACCCTAGAGTTCTAGCGAAAAGGCAGTTTCCATCTTCATTACTATTGCTGGGAATGAAACCCACAAGCACCCTTATTATCAACTAACTCACTAGCCACAATCGAGACTTCTCAACCATACCCAGATTCCTATTCTACCTCACCCAAATAGCCATAAAATCCTCACCATGCCCTACTGACTGGAAAGTCCGAAGCTAAATATCCAAAAGAAAAGTAATAGCATAAAGAAATCCAACGACCCTTAGCAAAAGACAGGAGGTAGCATTACAGCACGAAACAAAGTCAAGGAAGGCCGTCGAGTTGTTGACACAAAGTTCGGTAAGATCTTACGAGTACGATATCGTCTCCTCTTCTCTGTGTCGCTCGCTTACCGTTCCAGATACCCGCAAGGGCTACCTGCGAACTCGGCGGCTGTTATTTTCCGACAAACATATACGACCTATGAACTCGGCAGCTGTCATTTCCCGACAAACACACTACTGTCTTGGGTACCCTGACCCTTCAGCATTGTTCCTGCAATAATGGCATATCCAAAAAGACCAATACCAAGACCAAGACCAATCTCCCATCGAAAAAATTCGTTTCCTCATCTCACCGACGCTCTCGAAATACCAATGTCCCCCGATTCGACACCCCGATGTCTATAGCTATTACACTAAAACCGACACCAGTTTACTTGAGTGACGAAATTAAGCTTAAAAAGTTCAAGAAGGCTTACTCGTACTGTATGTAAAAAAAGGTCCCCCGTTTGCTAAAAAGTCCGTGCTATAAAGTTGGTACAGGATTCCTCCTCGGCGGCATATGAAACACCCAGCCACCACACCACACGGTGCAGTAAGCGCTCAGGATCCAAAAAAAGAATGTTTTGTAATGTGATGGTAGCTGAAAAGCTGCGAATCAATTAGGCAGCAATCTATACCCCCCTTAAAGGCAAGATACAAGATAGCGCCTGTTATAAGAAACATTCAAGATGAGAGAGGACGAAACACAAGGACATCACGAACGGGCACAAACAACAATCGATAAGGGCCATTGAAAAAAATGTTGTTATCCAGATGGGGGAGGAAAACATCCAAACCCCCAAGACTAGAGTCAAAAAAATTATATTCATGAAATTATCTCTAGTCCAATTCCTTGAAATCTCGAGTCAACGGATATGGATCTAGAATATATGTATGCATCCCTCTCGCCCTCTTCCGATAGCGAGGGAAAAAATGGAAATCTCAGGTTATGGTTTCTACCATACCTAGAATATGAACTCCTCAGGCCATGATCAGCGCGGTGTAAAAGACAAAAAAGGGGTCTTCCAACGAGTAGAGATCGAATCACATGCCAAGCATGTTCATCTGTTGTATAATCATCATAATTATATCTTCCCTAGTCTTCTCAAAGGCGAGGCACTAATGCTCGAATCCTCACTTCCATAACATGCAGAGTCGGTATCGATATCCCATTCCACTTGTGCTTCAGCGTTCTCCTCAGCTCCGTCCCAACCCTTTTGTTGAGCACCGCGGGTGTTCCAGCGTAGGGTTCGAGAAACGCTGTCAAACCATTCATTACCACTTCTCGTGACCGTGGGGAAAGGATATTGCGACGCAGCGATGGTGACGTGATCGCCTTGCTTGAGTTCGACACGACCCTTCCCGTCAAAGGAACAATAGGCCGTGGCACGGGAATTTCGAGGAATTGATACTCTGAGGAGCATAGAATCCGAAAGAACCATGGGGCGGAAAGACAAAGTATGAGGGCAAATAGGCGAAAGAAGAATGGCGGGAATATCTGGGTGGACGAGAGATCCACCAGCAGACAGTGAGTATGCGGTGGAGCCTGTGGGTGTCGAAAAGATACAACCATCGGCTTGAACAACTGTAAGAAGTTCGTTGTCTCCGTACAACTCGAGGTTAGAGATGTAAGAAGATGGTCCACGGTCGATAACGAGCTCGTTTAGAACCTCAAACTGCTCACCCTCCTCCATGTCTTGACCAACTCCGTCTCGGTAGACAGTGCATGTGAAACGCATACGTAGGTTGACCCGCATGCCATCTTCTCCCATGACCTTGTTCAGGTGCTCCCTGAATCGATCATATTCAAAGTTGGTAAGGAAACCCAAGCTCCCCAAACTGAAGGACAAAATCGGGGGAACAATTCGTTGAAACAGCCAAGAAGTAAACAGAACCGTTCCGTCTCCGCCAAGGGTAAGTACCAAATCGAACTTCTCCGGCTGGCTCCAGCAGAGATCTGGCGACCAATACTTCAAAAGGTGTTGGAAACGAGGTTGAGCCTCGATCATATCCGCAGCACCAAAGCGCTTGGAATTCCGTAGTTTGGCATCCACATAGACAGTAACGCCCAAATCGGATCCATACCGGGGAGTGCTCATAAGCCAATGGGCTAGATCTTTGGTCAAGGTCACCAGTTGGTTGTCTCGGGCTTTAGTCACAATCATAACGGTGCGGACCGCCCTCTTAATCGGGCGACGTTGTAGTTGTTTCGACACCTCCCGAACACCTGTCGCTGTCTGCATTAAGCGCGAGTGTGACATAAATTCGTCTTCCTTGATTTCCTCGAGAACCTTATCAATGTTTACGGCATCATCGAATCGTTCGTGGTAAAAACATGGCGATTGCAACGCCGCGAAGCGAGGAGTGTTTGGGGATCCATTTCGACCGGCAAGGTCTGTAAGAGCTGCTGATAATTTTTGCGATGAAGCCGTGCCGGGTCGTTCAGCTGCTAGAGCGGCCATCTCTTTGTATGACGATCCGAGAGACAGGTTGTGTGGGTTGTGGTTTCGCCCAGCAGATGCGAGTGCTTTAATAATGGTTTGTTTGGGGATCGCTTCGATTGACAAGGCGCTCTTTTTATGAGCGTGGAAGGTTTGTTGGCCTTTTGGTAGAAATGCCGGCGATGAAGGCAGTGATGCAGCCGCAGAATTACGCCCTACTGTTGAGAAAGTTGAGAAGGATCCAAGTGGACCATCGCGGGGTGAATCCAAAAGATATGTGGAGTTCAATGGGCTTCGAGCTGACTGACCTCTCTCCACTGTGGGTGAAGTTCCATTCACACCATATTGATAGCTTGGATGCGCCGGGACGTCGGCAGTCTGAGAAGACAATTCATCAATCTTGGACAGCGTGGGAGTTGGAGCAGAATTGAGCTTAGTAAGAGAGAGCAGAGGATGGACGGTCGGCGACCGTAAGTCGGACATCTCGGGGGTAAAATTCGAATTCCGAACGGAATCCAAAGATGGTGCAGGTGTCGGGTGCTAGTGGGTGAACTAGCAACGGTGCGGCGTATGAGTAACAGGGGACCTGTGCTTGGAACCCAAATCGTCGGCACTTGCTGCAGAAACACGGTCCAGTCTCAAGCAGCCTCAGTCAGTGGGGTTGGAGCCGCAAGGTGCCACAACAGCAATAGATGCGTGTATGCAATTATGGTGAATTGGACGACAATTCAATGTAAAACGTGTGGTGATCTATTAGGAATAATCTGAATGGCACAAATCATTAGTCTCGGGAAGCTTTGACTGTCACCACCGCGGTCTCGAATCGAAGGCCAACGATATCACGTTGCCCGCGTGATGAGGACGAGAGCCCAAAACGGACATGCGAATTCATCCGGGGAAATAGCTTACACGATGCTTTATTGGCCGTGCTGCCAGTGGCCGATAATTATACCACGTGGGAGGGTATCTTGAGATGCAGAAATGGACGAAAGAAGAGACGCTCAGTCTAGCAGCAGCAAAGTATGTGATGAATTGACGCCGGGTAAATGCAACCAAATAGTTTACGCTATGTGTAACCGAAGGACAGGCGAAAAGAGGGTGGGAGGAGAGCGACGGCGCGGAAATATATACGAATAAGAGAGTGCGGGGAAAGGCACAAAAGACAAGCTGCCAGAGCTCTGCCGTCACGTTGAAGCTGGTGGCTGTTGGGTCTAGGGGGAAAGACTGAAGCAGAAAAGAAGAGAAGGCGCCAACAAAAACTTCGGAAAGAAGTGTCTTATACGAGACCTGCCAGATGAGAGCCGTGTAGGGAGCCACGTACCGCGCAATGCGCATCGTCAATGGATCCATTGATCTCCATATTCGCAGGCGAGCCGTTTGGTCCTGTTGCAACTTGCAATCGTCTCGAAAGGATCACGGACGGGCCCACACAGAAGCGCTCCCAGCGTTTCCACTGGGCCTGTACCTGCAGACAGTGGCTGTTTATTCGCCAGGTCCACAGTAGTTCGGAATAACTGTATCAGTGACAGTTAATTGACGCAATTGCATTACCAGTATAAGCAGACTTCAAGCAGAACTCAAGCAGAACTCAAGCAGAACTCAAGCAGAACTCAAGCAGAACTCAACTGGAACGAACCGCGGTCGCCGAGTGGCCAGTTCTCTTGAGTTCGCTTGGGTGTTTTGGGAACAAGAAATCAAGACAACATCTCTTATCGAGCGTCGGCGCTGGAGGATCACACAGTTGAGCGACTCCGGTTTTATCCGTCTGATGTTGGGTGGGGGGCAGCGGAAGAGCAGCAATCCTGACGATAGCCCAGATCGGTACTGTACTACTACTGAGTGTCAACGCGGAGAAAGGAAATAGTCGAGGCTATTCGCTTGTGCCTAGCGAATTGGACTTCATTGGAGAACTGGGAGCGGGTGAAACATTGCGGCGGGTCAGCCTGTCAGGGCCTGCCAACTCAAAACCACTGCTGGACAGAAGACCTGAAACACCGTTTGGTTTTCCGAGTCGACCTTTCTTTGGATCCTTTCTTTTCTTTCACACTTCTAATTTCGTACAGATTGTTACCGTAGAGCTGTTCGTGACAGCCAGCTCTGTAACTCAAGTCCTTCCGAGTGGGAGACGTCAAATGTGGGTGGTCGCAAGCCGCCGTTGACGATTATCCCCAAACCTGGAGTGCGATTCAACCACCCCTCTTGCTTACGAGCTGTATCAATCGACTGGTGGTACACCGGTTTCTAGTTCCCCCAAAACGCCACCGTTGGCGTTTCCGCTACATTATCACAGCAATATCCCAGGTAGTTACCACGTTTTTGGCCCGTGAGGAGTTCCTGTCTGTAAAAGACAAATCTCAACGATCCGGCTTAATTCTTGACGCATTCAGGGAGACCAATGATCACGTGTGCCAATGAAGATCTTGTGCAACCTTCTCCCCCATGGCTGATTTGACAAACTCCAACATGTTCCCTTTACCATCCACCCCTTGCATAGCATTATCGTCGATCCTGTTGTGTTCAGCGTGGCACAGCGCCTTTACTGTTTCAAACACCTCCTCCCAATCCTCCAATGTGAATGTTCCCTGACTTTCTACGACTAATGGCTCTCCATGCGAAGTAAACGCCATTATATGGACCGAGCTGGCGCTCTCGAATTCTTTGAGACTTGGATGGGTGATGAGTTTCCGAGACTTTCCATCCGCGTGAATGGCAATTGAAACCGAAGTCAGAATCGTAGCTAATGGCATAGACGCGGACAACAGTGCCAGGACGGCAGTCTGGAGTAGTGCGGGGAGGATGGCTAAGTGCTAAAAAAGGGAAAATCAGTCTCTGTCTTGTAGAATGAAGCTCCGCAGCATCGTACCGAACCAGCCTGCACAACTTTCGAGCCCGTGTTCTTATTCTCTGGTGTGTTTGTAATTTGGAGCGTGACTTGAATCAAGTGTCTGGGGAAGTTATGAACGAGGATGATTTGGCGGAGGGTTGAATGTAGGATCGATTCCAAGTGCCGCTCCCTTGTGCCTAAACAAGTTTAGTCAGAACAGACACCTGGAGGCATCAAGCCAACGGGCACACTTACCTCCTACACCAGCTGCTGGCCTCACAAGCACCTCAATGACTGCTTCTTCTGGTAGCTCGTGGCGTCGCGGGACTTCAATAGGACCATTGACGGCGCCAATGACCGTATAGCCGTTTTGCGAGAAGGTTGCAGAGCCATCTGCGCGATGCAGATGCGAGAGGAGGACCGAAGGCTCCTTGGAGGCGACCATCTTTTTGCTACACAGCTGTGCTGTGGTGTGCGGTTGCGGTTGCGGCAGAGGAAGCTTTGGGGGAGTGGTCTGAAGCAAATTAGTTTGGCTGCTGTACGAGTGCTCTGAGTAGGTGAATATTTCTAGAAGCATTCCATTCCGCAAGCTTGATGCGCGCTACTGTAATGCGGGGGGGCCCGCCCCTCCATCAACCGTTGACCCAATACGAGTAGCTTCCGTACCTCTTCATCAACACCACGAATCCACCACCCCGGTACCAAATATACAAATATGCCATCGAGCACAGAAACCCCAGGCTCGGCGAAAGATACAGCACCAGCTATCCCAAACTTACGAGACCGTCTCCCCAAGATTGAACCTCGAAGACGACAAGCCCCTCCCTCGAACCCTCTACCCGTCCCTGAAACTCCAGATTTACCTTCACCTCCAGATCCAGCGACGATAAGTTTTCAGAAACCATCAAGACGAATCCTATCGCCTCAGGATCACGAGCTCTTCCTATCCTCCCCTGCATACAAGCTTCTTCTCGCCTTCATTTTTGGTCTCACAGACTCTGTCGTTGACACTCCTGCATCTGCGGTTCGAGACGGTGAAGTTAGCCCTTCCGTAACGAAATTACTCGCCATTATAGACAAGGTTGAAGACGTAGTCAATCGAAGCCCACCAGAGGATCAAGGAGACTCGAGATTTGGCAACAAGGGTTTCCGGGATTTCCTTGACCTGGCAGATAAGGAGCACGCAGAGTGGCATAGAGAGCTTGGCTTGTCGTCTGACGAGGCGATATCAGAAGTGTCTACGTACTTTCTTCAGGCCTTTGGAAACCGTACACGAATCGATTATGGCTCTGGCCATGAGCTGAATTTTATGCTATGGCTCTTGTGTCTTTACCAACTTCGCATTGTCGACCGTTCGGATTTTTGCGCCCTCGTCCTTAAGGTATTTACTCGCTACCTCACTCTTATGAGAATTATACAGTCGACATATTATCTGGAGCCCGCAGGCTCACATGGAGTATGGGGTCTGGATGATTATCAATTTCTTCCATTTCTATTTGGTTCCTCTCAGCTTTTACACCACCCATTCATTCGTCCCCTCTCAATACACCAAAGTCTTACGCTGGAAGAATATGGAAAAGATTACCTGTATCTGGGCCAGGTAAACTTCGTCAATAGCGTCAAGAACGTCGAAGGATTGAGATGGCATAGTCCAATGCTGGATGACATATCGTCTGCCAAGTCATGGACGAAAGTCGAAGCAGGCATGAGACGTATGTTCGTCACCGAGGTCCTCAAAAAGCTTCCAGTCATGCAGCATTTTCTTTTTGGGTCTCTCATTCCAGCTGTTGATGGCATGAACAAGGAGGAAGAGCTCGGAGTGCCAAGCGAGGACGAAGAGACAGAAGGTGGGGAAGTAGTTGTCATGAAGGACGGCATGAAGCATGTTCATCAAATGAACAGTTGGGGTGACTGCTGTGGTATCAAGGTTCCAAGTAGCGTAGCTGCTGCCCAAGAAATGAAGAAGAGAATGGGCGGTGGTGGAAATGGCTTGCGACGAATCCCATTTGATTAATCTTCAGGGTAAAAAAATGAATATTGATCCAAAAGCTACGATTACATATACTTCATTTTTTCCCAGTGTCTTTTTACTTGCAAGCGGATTAAGTCAGGTACTAACATTCAGCACTACAAACCGAATATCACGTAATCTGCCTTCATGATTGGAGCACAATATCAACAGGCAACCTTACAAACACCCCTTACGACCACCATATCACACACGCGAATTGAAGTCAACAATCAAAAAATACTACAGAGGGATGACGAACTTCGTTTTTGCTGTTTCCGCGAGTGTTTTTTTTTCCTCTCGGGTTTTTTCTTGGGTGTTGTGGCATTTTAGAATTTATTATTAGATCTTGCGGGTTAAGCGAGGGGTTGTGGGAGGATCTGCTGGTTTTTAGCGACTATTGCCGCGTCAGACTAATAGATTTCAGCGGAAGGAATATGTAGGACACCACATTTTCATCAATTTGAACAGCCTCCCAGTGTCACCAGCTATATACATTGAACTTAATATTTGGTACTTCGAACCTTGTGTACTCGAATCAATGAGGAGGAGAGTAGGAATGTGTTAACTACTGAACTTCTTATATTACCTATCTTGAAATCTACAGCGAAGGGTTGATACCACAACGAAGTATTATTTTTTTAGAGCTGGCGGGAAGGATCGGTTATACTCGATAAAATATCAACACCTATCAATTCTCTCATGAATCTATGGTAGACCTTATCACAGAGCTACTCTTTCGCCAAATCACCTGGTAATATTCTCAGGGCCGAAATAATAGACATGTATTTGTGGTCTCCCAATTCCGTAAATAGTTGATTTCGTAATTTTGTTCGCTCGGCCTATTGATGTACCCTTGGTTCTTTTGATATGCTGGAAGCCTGGAATGGCTTCCTTGTGAATTGGAAGTCTTGTAAGAGGTTTGGGTCATGAGAAAGGACGGGAGGAATGGACTTGTACGACAGTGGTGTCAAGAGGTCTAGTGCATTCGGCTATGGCCATAAGCGAAGGGGTGAAGATCTCCTTGATCTTGCAGATTTGGTCCTGAATAGTGTTTGACTCATCAAGGATTGAGCTCTTGTCTCAACTTTAAATCTGTGTACCTTACTTGTCAGTCGGATATGACTTATTCAGTGGCGCCCAGATTCATCTCTCAATTCTTCGTCTCTATACCGCACTCGTGACTTGAAAATTAATAATTATTCAGTGCTTATTTGAATTCGTAACCTTAATAATCCTAATAGGCTAATACCTATGTTTCCCTTCTTTGCATGCCACCAGTAGGCAACGATCTGCTTCTAAGCAACGATCTGTCTTCAAACCTTATGTACAAAATAAATGATCCCAGTACCCCAAGTGTCAATATACCATGTCCCCAGCCGATAGGCTAATACCTATGTTCCTATGTAGCCCAATCAATAGGCTAGTACCTATATCCATGATGGACTACCCATTCAATGGGCTAATACCCAAGGTAATCTGACTCGAACAGAATTTGAACGTCCTCTGCATCTATACCAACCTGCCTCTCTTCAATCATTGGACCCTTCCTTGCTGGAACGGAGGCAATTTGAAGGGAGGTAGTCCACCGCGAGACAATCGCAACGCACTTTCATTATCCCAAATCAACTTCCAAAGAGCCATTCTAAACCAACGACCAAAAAGCTCCACCAAGGCCTGGCACCAAGAAGTCCGCCGTTCAATCTGAGGTTGAGTTTGTATTGTAATAGAAGGCCAAGGGACATGTTCAGGCTCCTTATTAAGAACCCAATGAAACTGAGCCCACATCATGTTCATTCTCTCAGTGCCGTCAGTCCAACGGCCTGCCTTCTTCTCCTGTACTCGTCTCTTCTTCCTCCACTCCTCGCTCATAACCTCCTCTGGCTTCCTGCACATCTTCCTCTTCTTCCCTCGAGGCTCCCAGAGCATGATGCTTCGTTCCACCCCAATCCTGTCAGTCTTCTTTCGCTTCAACTGATTGAATCCCCTCGTCAACTCCAGATTCTCATGTCTCGAAACAATCCATTCCTGCAATCCCTCTCTAATCATCTCCGCCCTCTCCTCAATCTCCTCCAAAAAAGAACGACCCCGAAAATCCTCAAAAACATGCTTCCTACTAGCCCACCACTCACTCGGTACCCTCGCCAAACCCCGTCGTCCATAAGCCTCCCCAACAAACACCATCTTAAACCCCATCCCCTCCACATCCTCCCACCTAATAAAAAACGGCGTATTCTGCCTCTCAAAACTAAACCGTCCAAACCCATCCCTAGTCCTCACCACATCCTCCGGAATCCCCAACCCATCCGCCCTCTCCCCATACTCCCCATCCCTCTTCCTCTCATTCTCCCTCAGCCGACTCTCCATCAGCAATTGCAACGCACCATAATCCCCGGCGAGGTACTCCTCTGTAGCATACAGCTCCTGCTCAAAATCACGATAGAAGGCGTCCGGATTCTGCGCCTCCCACATCTTCCGACGGAGGTCGTGGAAGCGGCCCCACCACCAGACTTCGCCCTTGCAGCGCGCTCGGTTCCAGCCGGAGTTCATGTTGATTCCTGGAAAGGGGTTCTCGTGCTCTTTTACCATGCAGTGGGCTAGGAAGGAGCGGGAAGAGCGGTGGATGGTGAGGGCATGGTGGATTTCGGAGGGGGTTAACTCGCTGGTTTGTTCTGTGATGGGGGAGGGTGGTGAATTGGAAACTGAGGATAGTGGTTGGAGGGATGTGAGTAGTGATTTGACATCGATGGGCTGTATGATTGGGAATGTATAAACTCGGGGTTCAATGGCCCGGAGGGTGTTTTGGTAGTATGCTGGTTCAGTGTTCCAGTGGAAACGTGAGGACGTGTTACCGGGATAGATGGAGAGGTTTTGGAACGGGTTTGTGATCTCTACTTCTTTCTCCTCTTCGTAATCTATGGATGATGGAGCGCAAATTTCCTCTTCGCTGTATGAAGACGGTGTCGTGGTACCAGACTCATTGACACCATTGCCAGTAGTGTACGTGACGAAAGCAGTCACCGTAGCAGCGTTCCTCCGCGTGAAGCCAATTTCCAAGGGTTTAGCAGGAGAGGCAAAGCCTATGATAATACTGTTCCTTCGAAGTCAGAAATCTTATCTCTTATCATTTTGGGCGTCTTTGCGTCGTGGAAGATAGGGCGTGTGTTTGCCAAACACGTGAGTTTGATCCACGCACGATGCTTAGGGGTTCCCGAAGGAGTGTATCTTACATACCTCTGTCGCTCACACCAGCTTCTGAGGTGCGACAGAGAGGTACCCAGACCCTTGGCCATCCATCCATCTCCATGAACTAGCGGCGGCTTCATGCTTCGAGCTGATTTGTCACTATTCAAAGGCAATTTCTTGGTGTGGATCTTGGTTCGCTAAGCGAGGAGGTTTGGTAAGGTTGAAACGTGGATGCGCAGGTTTTGATTGCACAGCAACCAGTTGTGGAAAGGTGGTTGGTTGTTGGAGCCTCTTCTATCGAAGGCCTAGAAAACGATCGTGTTGTTTGGTTGTTGTGGTGTTCAGGACGTGGAGTGTAAGTAACGAAAGACTGGAATGGAAGACTGTGTTGGTAGAAGAACGAGAGGATAGAGAGTCAGGAGTCAAAGATTCGAATGTATTATTCATATCGGAGAATCTCGGCGAGATTGGCAATTTGTCTATAAAGTGTTGGGAGTCACTAATGGAATATTTACTTCCGATAGCGGGCTCGGGGTAGCACCTCCCGTGGTTGAAAAGTGAATTTATACACTTCTATTTTCGTTTTTGAATGGATTAAATGTGGACCCAATCAGCTTGCTTGGATTGTAATGTGCAAATGTTTCATCTATTGTGCGACATCACTTCATGAACTACTTTCGGCTCCCATTCTACTTGAGTGCAAGTTTTTCGAAACAATATCTCAGCGGTGTTTGCTTCACACTGAGTACTTCACGCAACTTAGTACTAAAATACATCCATATCAATTCAGCCACCCCCTTGACGCATCTCTGTAATAGAACCATTTCACTATTCTTCCAAATCTCAGGGGAGACAGTAACATGACGTGCTTTGATAGTCGTGAGCCTGCGCAGCAGAAGTGAAGGGAAGATATGTAGACTACTGTTTAATGCAACAGTCTATGCAATATAACTATATACATTACTATCGTGAGCCAGTCAATAGATCCGAGATAACTCAATTGATCAGTTGCCAGGTTCATGTTACTGCGGACTTGAGTCTTGACACTCGGGGTATTACTTGATTCGAGGGTAATGAAAGTCATACGATACTCATATTCACCAAGCGATGACTTCATGACTCCCAACAGGCATAGGATGCATCGAGATCACAGCACAAGTCACCAACCACCTCCTTAAAGAATTTACACTACCAAGGAACTATTATTAGTTTATTCATCAAATGACTTCCTACCCCGTCAAAGAGGACTTATAAAATTCACGTCTATCAACATCAAAAACATCAAAAACAACTTTACTTCATTTCTTCAGCCACCTTGATAAATGGACACAAGAGATTCCAAAAAGACGCACGAAAATATAAACAGAGAAAAAAGTTAAAAAAAAGTGGATATTCATTAACAATAACCATAGACAATAGGTATACCCAAAGACACAAATATCCGGGCATCGTGTACTCCAAACACTCCAATCCACCCACCCGGGCAAAACCAAGCAACACCAAAAAACACCTTCCAGTTTTCTTCCTAAAAAAGCAACCTTTCCCCAACCCCACAAAACTTTACCCATTATCGCCAATTTCCTTGGCTCAAAGATAGCAATCCCTGCACACAATCCAAATCTCCCTTCTTACTTGGACTAATCTCACCACTCTGCATAAACTTCGTCACTTCATCACCTGGAGCGGGAACAGCAATCGGTTGATCCTCAAATACTTCAGCTGCAACATCCTTAGCTCTGCGTCGTCGCTTGTTAGCAGCACCAAAATCGACCGCATGGGTTGGAACGGTGTGGTTATCACCGAGCACAGTTCTTGGGACACTGGATTTTGTTGGTTTTCCTGAAGGCAATGGTCGACGTCGAGGATTGACTCCATTCTCAGTAGGGGTCCAATTCTCCTTATCCGAATCTCCTGAGGGAGATCTCATCAAGCCACCACCATCTTTGGGCTTGAGTACTGTATCTTGCGAGACTTTACCAGGAGTCTGCAGCCTGGCAAGACTTGAAGTCGCTCTTCCTAACTTGGGTTTCTTTCCTGGTGTTCCGATATCACGTTTCGAGGGGGGTGCATTTCGTTTGTTGTTATTTGTCTTGAGGGCTGAATTACTGGTTTTGCGAAGAAGACTGATTGCAGCGAGAGCGGAGCCATTCGATTCATTTTCAGCTTGAGCAGTCAACTCATCGCGAACACCCAAGTTACGGCGGAATTCCCAGATTCGGTTATCTCTGGAGCTACCTGTAGGAAGCCGAGGAGGTAGCTGAGCGCTTGTTGCTGCCGATGGAAAATCTCTTGGGGGAAAGCTCAGAGGCAAAGCGCTTTGACTTCTTTGAAGAGTTCTCGCTCGTTTTTGTTGCGTAAAAGTGCTAGGTGAAGATGGGCGGGGAGAGATGCGCCGGGGAGGTGAGGGTGAAGGAGATGCATCAGTTGTAACAAGTTCAGCTTTACCATCAAGTGACATGGATAGTCGTACTCGTGTAGGCCGAGCAGAGGTTTGTGAACCCCCTACGCGCTTTGGACACGAATTAGGTTGGGTTACAGTGGTACTGAAATAAGTTAGCGGGGAGCTCAGTGCCAGCGCAACTGAATTACCTTTGTGGAGTTGTGAATTTGGTAGCCTGGGCGGACGAAGGTGCTGAAAAGGAATTTCCTACGTGGACTGAATTCCATCGATTGGACAAATATCCAGGTGTTGAGGAGAACGATTTTGAGACATATTCTGAGAATGAGCTGCTTGTGCTGCTAGTGGCAACAACCGAATCCTCACAACGCTCAGTAATCGGAGTTGCGACTGGGATAGTTGAGTCCTCCTTTTCTAGAATAGGTTGCTCATTTTCGATTATTGCTCTGGCGCTTTCTTCGTCATTTCGTGGATCCAAGAATTCCTCCTTCTCTTGTGAACTTGTGAAACCCTCTTGGCTGTTAATTGGTTCTTCTTGTCGTGGACTCGATGCGCGATCGGAGGCACCCTGGCTACTACTACAAGATGCGGAAATAGGGTCGGATGATAACGGCGTCATTCCTCCTCCAAGTCCAAATGCTGCGATCTCGTGTGGTAGAAGTGGGCGCGATTTTCTTCTATTGATTTGGCGACGATTTTGGAACCATATCTAACAAAACGTTAGCCACGAAACAACACACACGCTTCACCAACCATGAGAGGCATTGTATATATTGCGGAAACTCACCTGGACTTCTTTCTCGTTCAAGGTGACCTTTTCTACAATATCCGCACGCGCCGCCTTATTCGGTTTCGGGTTGCGTTTGTATTCGGCCTCGAGGATAGCTTGGTCTTCGGGCCTGGCGCATCCACGTCAGCATGTAATTCGCATGCAATTCAAATGCAGCTCAAATGCAATTGAAATTTAGGGGTGGGAATGCAAGACTCGCTTGCACACTCGACATTGCGATGGACGGCTTGGAACATACCTAGTTCTTTTGCGCCTCTGCTTGCTGCCAGTTTGATTGTCGGCGGATACCTCAGCGCCATCTCCCATCACAGAGGACGATCGGTGTACACTAGATGTACGTACGGTGTCTTGTTCCACATGATCCTTTGCTTCGATTTCTGGGCGCGGTGAGGAGCGGGGTGGAGGCAAAGTCGCGTCACTCATTGTGACTGATGTTCACAATATTCTGTCTGCTACAAATTATGGCAATGGTAATGGGTACAAGAGAATGATATTCCGTACAGAAAAGATTGAATATCACACAGAAAATTGATGTGGTGTGGGAAGTAAGTATTGTAAGGTGGAGGAATATGGGAAGCGGAAATGGTGGAGAACCAGATTGACTAGGATAAATACTCCAAGTCGCGACCAACCACCACCCGACGCGTTCTGCACAAGCCTAAGCTTGTTTGTACAGGTGCACAAAGTCAACATAAAACCACTTTAAGCATAACAATCAACATTCAAGTCAAAACAATCTTCATCGAAATTGCTCATTTACTTGCGAAGTGACTTCGTAGAAATTCATTGGTGTTGGGTCTGAATTTGATTATTCACTATTTTACTATTTCACTATTTCAAAAAATCAGTATTTCAACAATCCACCATCTCAAAGCTCACAACAAATAAACTTCATTCTCCCATGATCTTCCACAATTCCACCAGAAAAAAGAACAACCATCAACTCTCCTCTCCTCTCCCCTCTACCCCTAGGATAAAATATCATATACTTACTCCGTACATAGCCATCACCAACACTATTCTAGCAGCAATAACAAAGAATTAACATAAATAAGAGACATAAAACCAATTCAAAATCAAACTTACAATCCCCAAAGCAAGAACTATTCCTTACCTACTCCCAATATTTCCCCTCATCAAAGTATCAAACAAGCGCATCATTCTAGCACGTACCCATCTTCAAGGACAGAAATTCATACCTGATTACACTTTCTTTCCCCATTGCAGTACAGCGTACTTGTAGCAGTAAGGTATCTCAAATCTGATATAGCATATAGTGCAATTGTAAGACTCGTACATACATTATCGGATCTCAAAATTCCAATCACAACCAAAAAAGAACTCACTCAACCAATTCCATTTCCAAACCTACCTAGGATATCGTCTTGAAAGCTACCTATCTCCCTACGTACCTCGCATCTCCAGCCAGACTAGGTACCAACAAAGAACAGCACAAAAATAGATTTGTGCAAGAGAGTTATCCACAGGAGGGGTAGATCGGGGCATTGATCACTCACCGCTCCACTCCACGAACTAGGCCAAGACCAAGCTTAAAAATTGGGAAGAAAAATGATTGCGTCAGTATGTCTCTCCCTATGTAAATCAGGATATCATCAGGTCATGGACATTTGGGTCAAGGACTATGGCTTTTTGGGTCTAGCTACTAAACTGCTTAAGGCAGCGATATCTCGTGGGTCGCAGCCAACTCGACTATGGTATTGCTCATTGCTCGTAAAAGATTCCTCCATACCCCCCAATTCCTCCACCCATCCTCCCAAACTTCCACACGCTCGGTGCGCGTTGAAGATTATTCATGCCTTGAAAGAAAAACAGAGCCTAAGTAATTTGCTTCTACCTGCCAGATGAACCGACAAAAATGCAAAATCGCCGAAAAAAACAACATTCTAGGATTTTCGAGAACCGGGAATGGCTAACGCCTTGAAGAACGATGTATGCATTTACAAATCACCATCATCCTCATCTGGAAGAGGCATTTGTGCAGCATCCTCCATTTCCTTCTGGTAGGTGGCGAGCAATTCGGTATCGACAGTGGCAGTTGGTGGGGCAAGAGCCGGGGCAGCAACGAAGTCCTAGCACGTTGTTAGCGGGGTAAAAAAAAATTGTTGCAAACATCATCTCAAACTCACCAAAGCTGGGTTTCCGACAAGTTTACGGGCCAACCAGAGGAAAGGCTTCTCGAAGTTGTAGTTGGACTTGGCGGAGATGTCGTAGTATTGGAGGTTCTTCTTGCGGTGGAATGTGATGGCCTTGGCCTTGACCTTTCTCTCCTTAACATCAACCTTGTTTCCGGTCAAGACGATTGGAATGTTTTCGCAAACTCGGACCAAGTCACCTAGATCGCAACGATTAGTCAAGGTGAATAAATAGCTGGGCAATATAGACATACGGTGCCAGTTGGGGACGTTCTTGTAGGTGATTCTGGAGGTAACATCGAACATGATGATACCGCACTGTCCGTTGATGTAGTATCCGTCACGGAGCCCTCCAAACTTCTCTTGTCCTGCGGTATCCCAAACATCGAATTGAATTTGACCCAAGTTCTGTGCCTACGTTAGAGATAGTGACGGCATCGCGGGGTCGTCTAAACCTACCGTGCTGAAGCCGAGAGGGTGAACTTCGACACCAAGGGTCGCGATATACTTCTTCTCGAACTCTCCGGTCAAATGGCGCTTGACGAAGGTGGTCTATCGTAGGTTAGGTTAGTGATGCGATATCATCAGATGCGCCGCCATTATCGATTCCAGAGCGATATGAACTCCAGCGACAAGCATGGACAGCGCATCCAGAGAATCCTTAATGCGTACCTTTCCAGTTCCTCCATCACCGACAAGCACAAGCTTGAAGGTTGGGACGGTTGCAGCAGCGGCCATGGTTGTGATTTTGTGGTGTGGTCGAAAATGAGGTAAACAGAACGAGGTAGATATCCCAAGGCTGCGATAAAGTGTTAGCGCACGAAACGGCGGTCCTTGCAGATGCTGGGCGGATTTTGATGATGGAGAAGGTTGGTTTGTGACCGTACCTTTAGTACTGCGCTTTCGTTGGGGACGTGGTGGAGTATGATTTGGTCTCGCGGAAGAGGATGTTTTGATCACTGCAAGCCCTTGAAGGCGGCCGCGGCGGTGGTAAAAATTAGCTAAGCGATGGCCATGTCACGTGTGGCGATTCACCTTTTCTGAGGTGGTTGGACGAAGTAACATTTTTGTCAGGCAACTTTCAACTCAAGGCAACCATTCAACTCATCAAGCAATTGGACGAGATCACAGAGAGAATCTTCTATTTATTGCTCTATATTCTTCTTATTTCTGAATGTCTGAAAAGTACAAGGTTGTTTGTTGTACAGTGCCGCCAGGTCCACTCAACTCTCCCCCGGAATGAGGGGTTCAATTACAGAGCTGGCATCTCGAGACCCTCTCGACTTTCGACCGCTCAACAGATGTACTTTTCCTCGACCAAATGCCAACCCGCAAAAACTCCTACGAAAACTCCGGCCGATACATACCTGGCTTTTTAGAAGAAGATTCCGATCACATTTGAAGAACATCGGAATCTACCCAACGCAACTCCCCCATTATCAGTTTGGGAATTTCGATGGTTCGTTGTAGAACGAGTCATCGATACTTGCACCTTATCAGAGTGGTAGGATATGACATCCTAGGAGTCCACGTCCACCCCAGTCACGTCGTGGAACCAGAGTCAAATTTAGTTCGTGTTGTTGGGAACCAGCCGTTCGAGATACCTTGACCAAGATTTCCCGCTTCATTTATTAGCTCACGCCCGTGGGAAATCGAGAGAGGTCCTCTTACCCCTTCATTTCCTGCTACACATTCGGCCACCCTTTTCAATCCATCGTGGTTGGTGTTGTTCACGTATCCAAAATTACGAATGACGTCTCCTGCCTTCAAGCCTGCACTGTCGGCAGGACTATTATCGACTAAGCTGTTGACTTTTGCAAAAGCTGGACCGGACGGTTGTGAAGCTGGTGTTGAGGGCGACAGGTCCATTCCACTTGGGCCGTTTGTGTCATTCGTGCCATTTGTGCCATTTATGGATTCCTCCGTTCCCAACTCCTTCTGCCTCGCAAAGTGTTCGTGTATATGCTTCTCGATGACATCCATGATGGTCTTGTAGTCATTTCGGAGGTGGATGATACGGGATCTAGTTGTTCGTACTGTAGAAAAGTTGGCAATGAATGCTGAGCTATGTGTGGAAGGACATACTTTGTGCGACATCCAGATCAGCACGAGGGAAGCCATCGGAAGTGAGAAGACTGGTATTCATATCAACTCCATGCTACTCTTCATTAGCTTTGGGACTTGGGAGTCCGAACGGCAGCTTACCGACTGCAAAACACCTCCAAGGGCGCTCATTTCTGCCTCGATGTTCTTCTTCTTCGCATCAAGTTGGGCAAAGGTCATGCCGTTTGTTTGTAGACCATTTGTACCAGCAGGACCTGAAGTTGGTCCTGATTGAACTGTGGGCGCATGTAAGTTTTCCATTCTGAGTGGTAATCCCATTTCTCGATGGTAGAGTTTAGTTGAGGAGAGTTGCGTTACTCATGCAAAAGGAAGTATTGTAAGTTGTTCAGCCTTGAAGCATCAGGCTGCAGAATGCCGCGTTTTGGCGGGGTAAAGCAGTTTCACTCATAAAGGGCCGTGATTGGCCAATCCTGGCTCCACCACTTATCTGAACATTCCATCGACTGTCTTAACCTAGGTATTAATGCTATGGACGAAATACGATTTCGGTTAGTACCTCAATCAGGGTACTGTAGCTGCGAGAAATCTAGATCTACGATCGAAGAACCCAGCTACATAAATAAGGGTAGTTAGCAATATCCCGAAAGTCACTTGGTTACACCTGAAGTACTCATAGGTAGAAACTTCAAGTCCGAATAATTAATCTCTTCTCGATTCTCTCCCTTCCCTTCTCTTATTTCAGCAGTTTTGACGACTCCAGGATTTGTGGATGGCATCCTCAGTCTCACCTCCTACACACGAAGCACATTTAGAATATGAAGCTATCCCACAGTCATCAAAGGCACCGATTTCATATATTCAACCATAAAATGCGGTGACCAAATCATATTCGGTACTTCAGATTCCCTCCCTCCCACTCATAGCACAACTCGCCAATGGCCAGGACCTTTGATACCTACACGACCTCGACACTCCAGCGAGAGTATATCTATGGAAACAGTATTGCTCTCCTTTTGCTGCTCCTGGACGTATCAACATGGAAGGAAAGTCTTTCTCGCCTCGGTAGATCGGCTAAATTTTCTTCTGCTGTGTTGCCTACTTTGCGTCATTGTTCTCGCTACTCAAATGTATCATTATCATCATCCCTGTGTTTCTAAACATCCTTGGATGGTTCTACGATGGTCATCAGAAATGAATACAGGCAGTAATCTTCTGCTTTCCTTCTATGAATTTTTACTGACCAATGAAAGCAACCTCGTCTGCCGTGTCAAAGACATGGATGCAAAAAAGGCGAATTCGCCTTCAGGTGGCAAAGGTGTGGCTGATCACTCTAGCACACCACCTCCCAACGATAATAATCGAGGTGCATCACAACACCCGTTGAACAACATAAATCTTCCAACAACAGGAGATTCCTTCATGGAATTCCTTTCGTAAATACAATTACTGTTGAGATGCGGTGCTAGTTCCATTCGGAAGATCGGATGTTAAGGTTAGCCTTGGTGGCTTTGCAAGTTACCTAGGTTACTAAGTCAGGCACTGCATTATCAACAGAGGTGGTCGAGCCTTCCTTAGAACGCTCCAAAACGTCATATGTTGAATGTTGAAGCATACATTCACCTTTCCCTACCTACACCTACTTTCTTTACAAGATGGAAGGTATTGTCTATTGCAACTTCCCCTCTCAAAGACAAACTCAAGTTAGCGTCTTTGCACCCAATCCCTCCCAAGTCCATCCATTCTCTCTCTCCATCCCCATTCTCATCTTGCAAAGCATGTTTTGATGCAGCCAGACTTTGCTGTTGCTGCTAGCAGGACTTTCTTGGTTTCTTGGGAGGAATTTTGTATTAACATTTCTTGGTCGTTCTTCTCACATAATGGATTTGCCCACCATACCTCCTCAGGGCACCAATCCAGGTCTCTCAACCCCAACACGAATCCGGCGGAGTTCCTCTCATATCTCCCACAAGACCAGTTGGGGAACGCCAATTATTCCCCCATCCCGTGAGAACACTGGCTTGGACGATGCTAGCCTCCTTGATGTCGATTTAGACGCAAATGTGGGGGGTTCAGCTGCGGAAAGTGATTGTGGCGAGATTTGGAACACTTTGGATAATATAGCTGCTTTAGGATTGTCATTCAACGCCGAGAACACCCAAACGGAGGATAAACCGATCACCCATCGATTTTCTCTCGACGATGCTGAACTTTTTGCAAACCATTCATTGCCATTGGATTCGGATACCACTGGCGTTCCATTTAATAAATGGGTCAAGTCCATACAACGTCGAGCAGGTCAGAGAAGAAATACCGTGAGCTGTGAGACGACAGACACCGTATTGAAGAAAGAATATATTGACTCGCCTGCTGCTACACAAAGAAAGTTCGATCACAAAAAGTCGTCTTCGGGTTCTTCATTTGGGTTCGTCACGGCAGTGAAGAGTGCCAGTATCAGCTTAGCGAGTCTCAGCATTGCTCCACGCTCCAGGAGAACAGCCGTATCCTCTCGTAACCACAAAACCGACCGTAGCAACAATACATCACTTGTTGGCAGATTATCCGAGGATAGTGGGTATCTTGCTCGAGGTGCAGTAATTGATCAAGCTGTCACAAATCGGTTACTGCAACGCCGTCGAGTTCTGGAGGAGATCATCAGTAGTGAGGAAAGCTATCTTGCTGATGTGAAATTTTTGATGAATGTATGAGTGTCCCATTCTTCCTCTACCTTTCTCCCACAATCAAATCGCCTCTAACGATTATAGGTCTATGTCACACTTTTGGCATCTATTCCCAGTCTGTCATTAAGTCTTCGAACATCCATCAATCGAAATCTCAATGAAATAGTCGAGCTTCACGAGGAACTTCTTGGTGATTTACACAAAGTCGTTCCCCATTCTGAGTACACGCAAGTGGATTGTACCGAAGCGACACTCTCACCACCGGTCAGCGGCGGACATAATCGATGGCGAAGTCTCGATGCTGTTCCAGAGAACGCCAGAGGACCAGCTTGGCTTCAGAAAATCACTGGCATGACCTCGGAACCAAAGATTGCAGCTGAAGTTGCAAATGTTTTTGCAAAAAAGGTAAACATGCCTTCCAACATTACTCGAGTAGAAATACTGAACGTATTAATTGAAGATGAGCCGTTTCTTTATTTACGAAGAATACGGTGCCAAATACGAGATGATGATTAAAGATGTTGCTTCTACATACAGAAGTATTCCACATTGGGAGGTGTATCAAAAAGGACTTGAAGCACTCGCTTCTTCATTGGCCTCGATCAATAATCAGCAGAACGGTTCCAAAAAGTCTCTTACCATTGGTGATTTGCTTGTCAAGGTAATCTATCTCTCCAAAACTGCCAGCAGTTTCTGATAATATGATAGCCCATTCAGCGAGTCTGCAAGTATCCGCTCCTTTTTGCAGAACTTTTGAAGCAAACTCCGGTTGTAGACTGCCCCGATTCTCATGGAGTGATTGAAAATGTCTTGGTTCGACTTCGGGAAGCGACAACAGAGATTAATCGAGCAACCGACGACCCACGCATGAAAGTCATCATGGAAAAGTCTTGGCTCCTCCAGGATCGGCTCTCGTTCCCAGAAATGGTATGATAAGTTGGAACGAATTGATTGAAATAAAAGACTGACATCTTCGCAGCCTGAAGCTCTCTCCAAGAGTGCGATTCGTTCTCTTGGGAGAGTCCATCTCTGTGGTGTCCTCCATGTCTCTTGGCAAACGAAAGATGGGGCAGAAGGACAATACTTGATCAGTTTACTCTACCGAGATTTTCTCATATTAGCAATGGCGACAAAATTGGAACAATCTTACACGATTCAAGCTTGTATCGCCTTGCATGAAATAAGGATTGAGGAGGTTGACAATGGAAGAGGTAAGATACCCAGGCTCTTATCCACAAGCATATAATCTGATTTGCGTCACAGGCCTACAATGCCACACAGTTCCATTCTCGTGGAAATTGATCTTCGAGTGCGATCATCAGTTGTTCGAGATTACAATGAGCGCATGTTCTCCAAAGGAGGAGCTGGAATGGCGAAGTCGTTTGACCGATCATTCATGCAGAGATCCGCTTGACGCAGGAGAGCAAGCCATACTTACATCCTTAACACTTCCCATCAAATCAATGGGCACAGTTTTTGGAAAGCCAGGTAAATGTGCTCTGTAAATCAGTGCTTTATTTTAAGTTCGCTAACCCTTTCGAGGCACCATCGCCAGAAGATTATCAATTCATAGAGCAACAACAGTTGGCCCAATGTCGGGACTTTGCCAAGTCATAATCAAGAACACGAATGCCTTCAAAGAATCAGCCTCGTCCGCAAATATCAACAGATCACAATCTCTTTTAACCACAAATCGCATCCCAGTCATCGCATCTGCACGTGCCGAACGCATAAAACTAGAAGGTTTACTCGCTGACGTCTGGACTCGAGATATTCTTCCATATCCTGGGATGAGTGGTCGAGCACGCAGTGAACACCTTGTTCGCGCATCAGCTAGTTCAATGATGCGCAAGCTTAGTGTTGCAAGCATCACAAGTAATTTTACTAAACGATCTGGCAGCATAGCAAGTTTGCAGAAGATGACGGACGATGAGATCGATAACGACAACAATTCTCCACATCGAGCCGATCCAAACTCAAGCGAGATATTGAACGTCCACGAGCCGGATGATTTGATTAGCTCACGACTTTCCGTCATTCAGGATGAAAAGGAATTTAAGGAGAATCTCCGCACTGGTTCTTTTGATACTCTTCCAGGTTTACGAAGTGGATCTCATGGGAGCCCGGCGAGTACACTGAGAAGGGTGGCTACATTGACGAAGAAGAGCTGGGTTCAGGACGGGAAGAGAATTATCACTCCGCCGCTTAGAACTTCTAGTGCAAACAGCTTTGGTCAGAACAGCGCCAGCCGGGTTGCACCACCTCTCACAAGCGTTCCCGATATGCTGGTTGAGGAGAAAGAGAATGGCGGGGTACATAGCCCAGCATCTGTGCCGAAGCCTGTCAAGAAGAATCGTGGGTTCGTCAAAAGCAGCCGGATGGTACCAGAAGGGATTCGGAGCTTTTTTCGTTAAGATGGTTGGATGTTTTCGAGATTGAGATGTGAATTGATTCGTCTCTTGAGGTGGATATGGTGGATGGATGGGTTTCCCTTTTGTTCCTTCTCTTTTTTTGGGCCATTAGTATTAATGTTGGGCATTGGTTATTATATTATGATTAGGAAAATGGGGTTCTCGGGGTTTCATCGGTTTTTATGGTATGCATGAAAGGAAATGGACTGAACGGAAAATAAAACGGAAAGGGATTCGGGATGAGTGTATTTTACTTTATGAGACCACGAGACAGGGAATTTTATCAGTTTTGGCTCGGGAAAGTTGGGGACTTGGTGACTTATTGTACTTTGTATGTGTATGAGATATCGGGAAGTTGGGAACTGAACTTCGTGTGATACGATTGCCTCTTCGGCGCTTAGGGTCCCAAGAAAACGTGAACTTGGAGTGGACTAATAAATTGATGTTTTTTGAGATAGTATCTGTGGTAGTAGTATCTCTGGTAATTAGCGTATAACCCTTTCATGTAACCTTTTTCGCTGAGACGGGATGAACATGACCTGATGCCCCTGAAATACCACGTTCACCCATCAAAGTAGTAACACATGGGAACATTTCATTGTGTCTTGCGGGGGGAGGGGGGAGTGGGGAGGGATTGCATTGGGCGGTTTCGTGGTTTTGTGGGAAGAGGGAAGAAGGGGGGGATGGGGAGATATGTATCCGAATTTTCTGGGGTTCTTCGATGGTAAGTGATGATTCGAAGGTGGTTAATTCTGTGAGCTGCGAACGTTTGGATTTGATGAGTTGGGGCATTGGGATGCTGTTGATGTTAATGGGGATATGGTATTTTGAAAGGGCATATTTCGATCTACAGTATGTTTTCTCTGTCCTTGTTACTGTGTTCTTCTACTTGAGGATCAGTCATGTCTTTGATGACAATCTTATATGATTGGATCACATCTCTAAATATCTTCTGGCGTGATTCTTATATGTGGTCCGTTCCCTTTTACTCATCATGTGAAGTTGACGTGCTGGGATTCACTTAAGGATTGCCTGTAGGTGTTAGAGCTACGGAAATTTGGGTTTTCAGGCGGCGTTGAATGTCCCCGTAGTAGGTTCTCTCTTTGTACTGGGATAGAATATTGTAGTCAGAATGAGGGATATATTGTGTGGCAGGCTTATAGGAATTTCCTGTTGAGCTAGGTTCTCTCTGTTTATAGCCTAGGTTATTCTGGACTCAGATAATGCTATGTGTAAGTTACCAGCGAGTATACTGTAGTTGTACGCCGTATGAATGGACTTGAAAGGTATCTGGAAGTGATGGGCAGATCTCATATATGTCGAACCTTTTGAGAAAACTCTCACAATGAAGTGATCTGGAGTTCCTAACTTCCCGACTGAGAATTGTCTGTTCGCTCCTCCAAATAACTTCATTTCACCAATTGGATAAAGCCATGCCCAGTTAAACAAGGCCATACTTATCGTAGTGTTGGAACTTAGAACAAGATTCTGCTCAAGAAGACCAGATTTGAACGTTTGTTATAAATTCGGCAGTGAGGAGAGTTTCAAAGATATGGTTTCAATAGTGATTAACATTTTCAATCAGGATTAATATATGACAAGGCCAAAACAGTTCGTCAAATCGTCGTTGTCAAACATGCATTAGCCAACTTACCTCGTAATCCGAGAAGACAAGAAAAGAACCCTTGGCCAGAAGCGGATATGTTGGTATAAGCAGCGTAGTGAGTCCATCACCTAGCAAGGCTACGCGTAGCTTTTGAAGCTGGCATCTTGAAGCTTAGACACACAAGACTTGGGATTATTCTCGTTTGAAGACGACGCTGATGGATTGCTCTTACTGTTTTATCACAGTAAATCTACCTGCTATCCTTGAGAGCGACGTGACGGCGGAAAATTTATCGAGCTCTACCGAAGTTTTTGGTTTTTGATCAAGTGCGGCTGTTGTGACTGGTGTTCAGGCAGCAATTTTTGAGCTATTCATCTGGGATTGATTCAAACTCCAGATACGCTTACTTGCCACATTTATCAATAATACTGATACAAAACTGGAGAGATCTATTGTCGAGGTGATATATGTATGCACTAAAGATTCCGAGAAAGTTATCATTGCTACGTATCCGGGTTCATAGCGGCGTTACTTGTGTAAGAAGTTGACCCATATCGTTTTGGTAACTCGACAGTAGTAGGGAAGAAGAAGCGAGTATAGACTTCAGTAGCACAACTCTGGCATCGGGGGAGTAGCTGAGTACTTATGCTAGCATAACTAGGCTTGATTATTGGAATGACCAATTTAAATATTTGAGAATTGAAAACATACATTCCACTAAAAGCCTCCACATCCATCTCTACAGCAGAACAGAACAAATTTGCTATTTGTGGTACGTGATGGAGTTGGTATAACCCTCACCACATTTAGCTATTATCTTACCATCAATAAACCCTCCTATATCATTAATCCATCTGATTGTAAAGTTTGTAATGGGCCTAGGGTTTCTCTAGATTCGCAAGAATTATAACAGAAGCGCGTATTGAAACTCCATTTAGACTATCGCTCATACATAATATCTCTAACTAGATGTAACGAATACTCAAACTGGCTAACTAAACTTGGCTGGGTGTTCGCTGGTTGGTATGCTATGATAAGAAGAAGACTATCGGGTTGTTCACTTGGAAGTGAACTCGTTACTTGTATCAAAGATGTCAAACTAATATGATAAGATTGATAACTAAGTTGAGCACGAAGCTCCTATCTAAATGGCAGACGTGCCAGTCTTATATAGAACCTTCGTTCTCTGTCTAATCGCTTTAGTCGCTCGCCTCAGTCGCTTCAGTCGACAGGCAACTCAGGCGACTGAAGCGATCATGGTCACGTGGTACTTTAATCCGACGAAATCCATGGATCGCTTAGCTAGCCTAAGGATTCCCTTCTGCTATAAGAGTTATGATAATGCTCGACCTGTCAGGGCGCCGCCTGGTCTTCACTATCTCCCGTGGTAACACGTGATTCGTGACACTAGATATACCACAGACCACAGAAGGTAACTGACAGCTTCACTTCTTCGCAACACCTTTCGCAAAAGTGAATTTCGCTTCTGTGGAATAGTGCACTCACTTCACTTCAAGTAATTCACACATAGACACAACTTTCCACTAAAACTTCTTGAACAATAAAACTGAGAGCTATATTATACAAAAACAAAATAATCTGAATTTGTTTCATTTATAGGTCTTTTACTGTCATTTTATCTCCTGCTGTCATTTCTTCGTTCACTGTCGAACCCATTTTCGGTTGAGTTGTCGTTTTATTTCATACTGTCTAATTATTTCTTGTCATTTATTTAAAAAATAATAACAAGCTTGTTTTTCCCTCTGCTGTGGTTCTTTGAAACTAGGGTGCAAGTATCTTTGCGAAACTAATGGTTTGTTCTTGTGAAGTTCTAAAGGAAGCTTTTGTGGTAGCAATCCTCTCTCGCTTCTCTTGAGGGGTGCTTGTTTGTATCAGTGTAGTATTGTTTGCGGATTCCTGTGCTGATTTATTTGGAGGAAATGACTGGGGGTTTGAATGAATTGCTTGATCTGCAGAAAAATGTTAAGACCTGTCTTGATTATATTGTTAGTGTTTAGTTGAATATTTAATAGTTTGATTTAACATTTGTTAAAGGGAGGACAAAGAATGTACTACGTGTTCGTAATTCTTTTCAAGATAATACAGCAAGAGTCAATGACTAGTAAGGGTTCATTACAATATAGTAGGTAGGCTTTCACAGTATTAAGGAGTAGTTAGCTGGAAGAGAACTAGACTACATCATATTGAATATTATGTATAGTTTCCTAAGTTCACGTAGTTGATATCTAAGCGTTATAATAGACCCCCTCTTCCCCCCACCTTTAGCTCGTAGTAACACAATTGCCTAAATAGGAAATAATGAAGCCATTCTGAAGTGGCTGTGCATATCCTTGGGTACGTAAATTCACTAGATAATTCTATTCACTAATTTCCATCCAAGTACAAACAAATTCACTGAATATCATTGTTTGATTTCTATTTCCAAGTCCTTAATATTGGCTGAATTTCTGTCTATACCCTATAAGTGTCAACTATGCTCGCTTCTTTCCTGATCCTGATACTAGTGTTATTGAAACTCTCTAAAAAGTAACAAAAACGTGATTGTTAAGTGATGTGATTTGCGCGATAAAACGTAACGTTCAAAACCTTAGAAGACTGTGTTTTTCACCTAGTTTCTATACCTACGATTAAGCCTACCTACTTTGAATTCCACGTGGAAATCCACATGTATACTTTATTCAAATAAACGACAGTAAGATTTGCTCATATTATTATTAACCTCTCATCATCTAGTTCTCTGAATACAGTACTTCCATTATAAGTATAAAGAAAACAACTCTACATTGATTCAAAACTATTATCTGAATTTTCATGATACTCTTTAGGTGCTTCTTTCAAAAACCCCGATTCCACCATACTTGCTGGTAACAACAAGAATTGCATATCCAAATCATAACCGCGATCTGACCAGCAGAGACGAAGCTGCAAGAGGAACATTACGATACCCTCTAATACATTCAGTATCAGAGCACAGTTCAACTAGAAAACCAAAATATACATTACACGAACCTCATCGCACACAGCCACCCCATCACCTGAATGAAATCTCGTACCACCCCAACACCCAATCAACAAGCCCTACGTATAAGATACCTATATTAATCTCACCGCATACATAAATCCCGTACCTGCACCGAAACCTCATTCATTCCCCTTCATTCCTGTTCGTTACACAAGTTACACGACATGAGACCCCATTGCACATGGAACTCAGCCACTGTTTTCCCTGCCTTCTTACAACACTTGCCTGCCTAACAAAATCCCTTCAACATATCATAATCACTGAGACAACCGGTCTTGAAATAACTTATTGTCTCGGTATACGTACAATACGTGTATGTATATGTATAGATACGTAGGTAGACAAAAAGGTCAAAGAAATCCTTCAGCGCTTACCGAGACGGTGGATTGCGGGAAGGTACCTGGTACCATGTATGTAGAATACCTATCCCCAGGTTTCTGTAAGCGCTTGTGTACCGAGACCTGGATAGACCAGACCAGACCTGATCAGACCGGGCTCGTGACCTCCAGACCTTGAATATTGGGGAGCTGAAAGTCGCGAAATGATAAGCTGAACATGAATAAATGTCTCCTAAACGGCCAAAGAGAGATACCTCTATCTCGAATGGGGATAGAAAATGAAAGGCTTCATGAAGTAACGGCAGAGAGTGTAAAATCGATGAGTGTCTTTGACTGGTTCTGGTTCGCATAATGATTACCCTCATGCAACCTGAGCTGAGGTACTTACTTTCCTCTACTGTACATTGAAACATGCAACTGCAAAACACCACAAACCAAACCGGAAGCGCTAAGGCAATTGAAGGGTTACGGTTACACCACAAAAGCCACCTCTTTCCTATAAGGCATAGTACTTCAAACACCAGTCAATTACAGTACCACCCCTCTCTCCCCAAACGTTAACGCTGAGCCCACCTGTCCCGTGAAGATGTACGTATAGTGTACTGTGGCAGGAAATACGTGAAGTAACACAGCGCGCGTACTGACGGCGGAGGATGGGGCGCTGTTTCTTATTTAGTACTTTGGGGGAGGTTGTGTGTTACGTGTACCTGGGGGCTGGGTTTCCATTTTGGAGGGATGTGATACGAGGGAGGGACGGAGTGAAGGAGTGAGTTGGAGTACTTCGTATGAGTTTTTGAGGTTCTAGGGATTTGAGGGTAGAAGGAGAGGAATTGAGTGGTATGTTGAATTTGTAACCTTACTTACAAATAAGCTCTAGACGCTGATGATATTACCATTCTTAAAGCGTTATTCCATGGGAAGCGCTAGGAGAATTAGATGTACAGTACAATATGGAATAAGGTAAAGATGAGAAGTAGAATGCCATATTATATGGTACTGTACTTGATGGTGTATTTATCGTGTGAACCATCAACTACAAATCCATCGGTTCAACTTAAACTTACAATATCCATACGGAGTTCTATATATACTACAGGTAAGTTCTTCCCTCCTCACCACCACAGCACACACACACACAACACACAACACACCCAAAGAACCAAACCTCATTAACAATCCCCCCAACTCCCAACCCAAAATCCAAAAAACTATACATATACTGCACCCCTCCCCCTTCCCTCCCCTTTCCGACCCCTCATAAGCATGCAGTCATACTTCCCATCCCATCCCATCGACCCCACCCCACTCCATCCCCACAACCGCTGAAGAAATGAAGAAAAACCAGGAACCACAAAAAGGATCGGGTCCAGTCCAGTAAGCACCGCCCTACCGAGCCTACCCAGAAAATGCGGTGAGATATATGGTACCGGTACTTTCTTCCTTACTGGTGCTTGGAAATCCCCGGCGGCTACGTAGAACTTTATGTCTTCCTTCCTTCTTGGGGAGAGGGGGTGGAGAGCTGGATATTCGTGGGTATAGGGTGGTAGGTGTGATGCACGGTAGAATTCATGTATAGGACCCCACTGCAGATGCGTTGGCTGTTCTTGGGCTGTACTCGTATAGTAGAGTACAGTATCTTCCTCGTAAAGGCTCCCGTGACCCCTCCCTCCCGTAACCAACCCTACCCCGCTATATTCTCACACCCATCCCATCTTTCTCCATCAAACTGCAACTTACTTCGTACAAGCCAAAAAAAAAGAAAGAAAGAAAGAAAGAGCAAAAATAACACACCCGAACCCAAACCTAAACCCAAACTTAAATCTAAACATACTCTACATACTCACAGACAGTGGAACCAAACCAAACCATATTCCCCCATCACGATTCACACTAATACGAAATCCAGCTAGCAGCCGTGGCGAGTAGAAAGAAGAAGAAAAGAAGAAGAAGAAGAAGGAGAAGAAGAAGAAAGAGAGTATCCTTAGCACGTTATATTATAACCTCAATAATATACAAGAAACGATCATGGGAAGGAAGTGGATTACTCATGATTCTAAGGGGACTTAAAGTCAAACGAATTACTCGCGCGTGGGCCGAGGGAAAACAAACGTAGGTTTTTCGGGATGGGTACGGAGACTATTTGGGTAATCATGATATGATATGTCATTTGTTTATATATGATACGAAGTAGACGATGTGGGGAGGTCGAAGGTTGAGGATTCTGGAGATGTATAGACGATGTAATGTAATATGTACACGGTAGATACTTTAGGTAATATTCAAGTTACGACTATTATGAAGAATCTTGAATCTCGAGGTACGAATAAACTAAAGCGAAAGAAATAAGTTAGAAACTAAGCTTATCACCACTACAATCTATTTGTGTTTTGTGTTTCTCTCCTCCCCCGCTATTAATCTACACAAAGTTAATTTGTACCTTTCCCACTATATTTCAACACAAAAATGACATCATCACAGTGAGGAAACACACGAAACCCACAAGTTTCTACCTACCTGTGTTTATAATCACATTAATCAGATATATAATCCCACCATCGTAGATCGGCTCGTCGTGGTAGACTCGCAAAACAAAAAAGAGTTCCTCGCACAACACCTGCCAGAAGGGACAGGGGAGTCGGACTCCATCCATGCATGCACGTTGCCTCGCTGGCGAATCAGCGAGGGCTTCCAACCGCCAGACCGAGCGTATTGTAGGAGGGGTCCGTAAATAAGTGTGATGTGATGTAAATGGGTTCCTTGCCTTGCGTCTTGCTGGAAATGCATGCATGCAAAAGTGTTCACCGTCACACAAACTTTTTGTATCGTAGTCGTGGCCGGTGGTGGAGTGATTTGTGGTGTTGAAGCATGTGAGGATTTTTTTTGTGAGTTCTCGTGATGATGGAATGGGGGAGGATATGGAGACCGAAGGTTGTGCGGTGCGCCGGTGTGACGGATAACGTCGTGAGGGGTAATTATTTGTAGAATCTTGTGTGCTTCCAAGGCCGTCCAAACCAGGTTCCGTTTCCCTTGTACTGTGTAGAAGCGATTCTGAAGGACTCGGAAAAGAGATCTTTGACTTGGCAAAAGAAACCGAAGAGTCCGAGAAAACTGGAAAAAATAAGGAGTACTTGGAAGGACAGAAATACTTCGAAGTACTTGGGGTGTTGGAGCTGTTGTAAGTTACTAGAGCCAGGCTCGCTTGAACATGGGGAAATGGTTGATGTCAAACGTCATCCTAACTTTTGACTTTGGGTCGCTAGCGGTAGAAGGCGAACTTGAAGCACTGACAAGAAGTTGCAACTTGGATGTTGGTTGGACTTTTGCCCATGTATTTCAAACCAACTACAGTAACTACGGAGTAGACTCCGTGATTTGACTTGTCCGAACATTCGCAAAACGCCAGTTCAGTGCCGTTCAGATCATGGAGATGAGATTGATACTAGCGCATGCATATATTCGTGACAAATCCCAGGTAATTATTATTGTCCCAGCGACTAGAGAATCCACAGAACAGAGTCATTTCTTCAGCGGAATTTACCCCTTTGTATGGTGGCAGTGACATTTGGGGTATGTTGGTTGGTTATGTCTTGCAGGTTGGTTGGTATTAGTTGACCTCTCGCGCTTCGTGGGGAAGCGCAGGTTGCAGATTCCAGAATATTGGAGTTCGGATCAGGAAGGCCACAGCCATGGGATGCATGCACATGCACTGAGATTCCTATTGTGAAGTACGAAGTAGGGACCCGGCCACTGCCACTGCGACTTTCTATTCTTGTGGTATCGTCTTGTATTCGATCTCAGCAATTTCAAACATTTGCGATAGATCGAAGGAGAATTGAATTCATTGAGGATCAGCGTAGAACAGAATTGGTTTCTGAAAACACATCCATCCTGATCATCTCATAAATTTTTGCACCAGCGGGAGGGGCCATCGGTTAGGGCGAATCCTCGGAGTGGAAGATGGGACCCACCCAATCCACCCTGCCAAGCCATGCCAAGCTTTAAGGCTCTAGCGGCGATCAAACTACAGCCGTCTGAAAGGGGTGAGGTCAAACTAGACGTCGTCTCAACCTCAACCCCGAGGCTTCACCATTTCAAGCATCGCATTATTGTGGCGCAGAGTGAACGACAGACAGACGTCGCTTATCATCAGATGGCAGCTGGAACTGGCTGGCTCTGGCTTTAGCACTAGCACTGGCATTACTGTACTGTATTAGCACTAGGATTGAACTGACAGGTGTCGACTATTTCTGATTCTGGGGGAGATTGGGGTGTCAGTGCGCAGGCGCGTGCGAAGCCACCGGTAGGATGATGAGACCAGACGAGTATTCCGTGGACCGTGGTGTATGGTGGTGTGGTGGTAGTAGTGAGTGGTATGATGGGTAGTGGACCAGTGGTAGTGAAAATGGTGGTAGTGATGATTCGAAAATACTGCAATCTACCTAGGTACTCTGTACACCCGGCGTGGATCCCGAAGACCGAAGATTCGGCATCCGGAAGCCACCACCCACCAGCCACAGTCCCAAATTGATGGTCCCACTTTTCTGACGATCCCCTGCCAAACTTGGAAGCTAAACCCAATTTCGTCTAGTGTCGGGTGTCTGGCAGCTACAGGTAGGGATTGGCAGGGAGCACGGACTTGCTGCAGTTTTGGGACCCGCACCTGCCACCCGCTCGCCTCCATCCACATTCATCCATACATCGAGGGCATACGATGCATCCAACCCCTGACCGCACAACTCCATCTCCTCCATAACCGCTCAACATCACACATTCGTCCAATCATGCGATTCCTACGCTTCTTCACGGACCGGATCCGTCTCTGCTTGCCGCCAACCATGCTGCAAAGAGAGGACAAGGCGTCTTGTGCTGTGGTGCGGCCTCCTCGTGTCGCCTGTGATAGGTGACGATGTCTTCACACCGCATCGCGAGGTCGAGGAACGGCCGAGTCTGTGATGGGAGAATGACCACCCGAAGAGCCTGTGAGAAGAGTACTCGAGTACAAGGCCATGGACAGCGTACTTGGGTGCACTTGGCTGAGGATGAGCGGCCGGCCTCAGTGGTCTGGTGCTGGTGGAAGGTTCTGACTGCAAGTGCTGCTTGCACATCGTAGGTCTCTTCCCCCGGCCAGACCCCCCTCACCCCCT